>JAMKCH010029361.1:0-95985 GCA_023653785.1 Ophioderma brevispina
CACTTGCACATACGCCCATCAATTACAGTGTGAAAGCTGACTTATGGTAGAAGCAATAATGCTATAATTCAAGCACTATTTCAAACTTGCTAATATTGATGGTTAACAATTAAACGGTGGTTTTTTTGTGTGGCGCGCAACATAGCTGGCAGGACGCACTTTGCTATCCGTTGGTGCGTATGTATGTATGTAATGTATGGGTGTGTGTATGTGTCACTAAAAAATGTTTAAGTTTTTTTTTTATGGAGGGTCCCACAGCTTATATTCTTTGAATATAGCGAGCGCGAAGCCAGAACCGCCACATTGCTAGTTTGTTTAAGTCCTTGGGAATGAATGGAGTTGAGAGCTCAAATTTCATTAACGACAATGAGAATATACGGCCCTTTCATCTGATAATCAAAATCATACTACTACTACTTCCGGGTAAATCAGGGGGTCCCAAAGACGATAAGGAACACGCACCTTTAACGTTAAAATTATATTGTATAAAAATACCACTGAATAATTAGAAAATCGAATTTAATTCTTTTACCGACGTATATCCAAAGATAACCGGCTCAAAACAGACATCTCAAATATAATGGACCTCGTTTGGAGTAATGTTTGGCATGGGGTTGCTGACATCTCTCGCCTAGCTGCGGCTGGACATGGTCAGAACGGCAACCTATATGTATTCTGTCACAATATGGTTTAAGGATGAGAAGATGTTGGTAAGAGGTACAGATGAGCATCTGTTGGTTTTACTGTACTGTAAGTTGTATGTAAGGTGGCCCATTGTCTACTTCCACTAAGACATCCAAAAAGGGAACTTTGCTTAGTTGACGAATCAAATTTTGAATTTAATTGGAATATGAAAGTTGTTAAGATGATTCTGAAATTGATGAAGACCTCCTCTCTGATTGGCCCAAATAAAAATATATCATCAATAAAACGTTTCCACATCAGGCTGACTTGCGGCCGATTCAAGCATGCGCTGTTCTAAGTTGCCCATGAACGTATTTTGTGGCATCCGAGGAGGGCGCTGTTGGTTGACCCCATATACTGTAACCTCAATTTGGATTATATGTACCATTAAATTCAAAATGGTTGAGTTTAAGAACAAGTTCTAAAAGGCGGATAAGATGATCATTGGGTGGAACAGACTTGGTGCGTGTTTGAAGTGCTTTCTTACAAGCCTGAAGGCCCTCCTTATGAGGGATATTGGTGTAGAGTGCACTAACTTCAGCTGAGACCAATATGGCATTTTGTGGTAAGGATCCGGTTAAGTTAATATCATTGATAAAGTTGATGAATGCTGTGGTATCTTGTAAATATGAATGTTGTTTAGCCACCAACGGTCGTAAGTGAAGATCGATGAGCTTGGAAATTTCCACTGTGGGGCAATTGGTGCCAGAAAGAATTGGACGGAAAGGAATACCTGGTTTGTGAATTTTGGGGAGAAAATACATGACTGGGGTATTGCCGGTTTTATTTTTTAGATATTGTTTTGTTTCATCCTGAATATCGGATTCATCTATCGCCTTCTGAATTTTTTATTAAAACTTTATACGAGATTTGCCAACCACAAAACAGACATCAAATACTATAATACCGCCAAGGGCAAGAAATTGCCAATGGGAAAACATTTTGTCGATGTCGATGAATAATGGATAAGATTAATAACGACCATTTTACTTATTACAATTTGAATATATTTTTAATTTAATATTTTTGATCAAGAACCAATTTTATATTAGCGCATCCGAGATCTAAACGGAAGGTTGTGGGTTCGAGTCCCATCCACAGCAAGTTCATTTTGCGATTAATAATGCAACGTCCGCGCTGTTATCAATTTCTTCTATATACATATATTACCGTAGCCTCAACATAATATCATATCACTTTAGTCGGCCCTCAAAATTAATAAACACGACGATCAAACAAGCATTACCTTATCATTCCCCAAATAGAGCGATCATAACAATATTAAGAATCAAATGACATTGAACGATTGTACACCCTGTCACTCAACGAAGTGGTAATCATGAAAGGCAAAATTACAGGCTATTCAACTTTTGACTGTGGTGCATAATGTGGAAAAAGCTAGCATCTTTATTCTAACATTACATCCCCATTTTCAACAGGAGCCCCTTTCTTTCCAAAACGAAAAATATTTTCCCCTTACTCTGATTCTAACTTTAGATCAGAACTTTTGCTATGTGAACTGTATGAAGTATATTAATATTGATTGAATTAAGATAGATAAGTAGTAGTATGCCTACAGCTTTAGAGAAAGGCTAATTAAACCATAAGCCTGTGTTTTTAGCCATTAGAAAGAAGGGCAGTTTTCAAAAATAACACAAATATGGGACAAATTAAACAGAAGCAATAGCTGGACATTTCATTCCTTAAAAGGTAAGAGGTAGCTGTTAGATACATAGCTGTACATAATTATAGTGGTTATTTATTATTTTATAAAGGCGGACTATAATTTTCTGTATAATTATAAAGTGTCAAACTGCACTTTAAGGTGAACGAGAGATCGAATACTGGGGTGTCCATAAAAAATGTGAAAATTCTGATTTTGTGCACTGGTGTATAGCTTTTCTTTATATTCCCCATGTGAAATGATTAAGATGAACTGTTTTCTTGGTACAAAAATTGTGAAATTTGTATAGGAGCAACTACGAAATTCAGCTATGTTTTCTATGAAATATAAGCATCTGCACTCACCTTTTGTTTTAATTTTAGCGAATTATGCTGAGAACAAAAGGTACGGATCTACTGAGTGTCTATGGTATATGTGAAATCACTAACAGATTACAGAAATAATGAGACTTGAAATCTCTCGGCACCTAAAAATAGCGAAACTCAAACTACGACAAGGAAAAAGTTAGAGATGGATTGGATTTTCCGTCTGCAAAAGGCTACACATGATTCTTAGTCAGAAGTCCGAGAAGCAACCCCCAGCCAAAGCTGCGACTGTGTTTTAATGATATGTTTCTTTTGGTTTTCACATCTATACTCATTTATTGATAGAAAAAACTGTGTGTCACGTGCGTTGTACCACGGATACTGTTGTACTCTGTTTATTTTTCTTTATGGAGAGCATCGATTCTTAATTCAGCTTGATATTTATATGCAAAAAATGTCGATTTGACCAAAAATTGAGGCCGCTGTTCATCGGAAAGTTCTGAATCAGCCGTAAAGGCGCCATGTGGCCGACGATAATAGCCTCGTCCTAGAATACCAGATTTTACCGAAGTGGTTAAAAATTTGGTATCAGGAAAAAGGCTATATTGTTCTCATTCACCCTGTGAAATAGTAGGGATAACGGGTTGTATTGATTCGAAAATGTACTCCATTTGGTCAACCACTATTATTTTACACTGTGTGCTTACAGAGGGGGGCGGGGTTTTGGGCTGGTGAAGGGTCATTCTATCAGCATAAAAAATTTAAAATCGGGCCATACTAACTTAATTATACGATAGGTGCATCCAGCATCACATCAGCCAACAGTATCGATCTGCGAGTGTAGGGTAAAGTGGCATGTCAAAATGACACAACGCGTTGGATCTGTTGGGGTGGAACCTACCATTTATGATCAAAACATTGTATGCTTTAATGTGGATGGTGCACGATCGTGTGCACAGCGTTACGGTCAGTACGCGCAGGGAATCTCCAAGGATTAGGCCTAGCAACACAATCAGTCACTTTTTCGCGACATGACGCAAAGTTTTCTGCGAATACGCACGCAGCAAATATTGCGTTAATATATTGAGTTATTCATGTGCGCGAAATTTAAAAACTAAGGTGTCTTGCCCTGTTCTTCCAATTCCACCTCTCTCTGGCCATTATTGATATTGGCGGTAGGTAGCGCACCAAAAAGGCCTATTAAAAAAGGATCGAGGGCACAAAAGAGAATAATTCAACAGTAGTTTCATGCCAATACTTGTACATCAACCACCATGGTAGATTGTTGAAAAAATCGTATAGGAGGTCTACGACATGCTTCACTGTTTGTTTTGCAGTTGTGAGTTGTTGCTGTAAGCTCCAATTTGGACAAATCTGATGCAAGTTAGTGGGAAAAATACCCGCGCATATCAAAGATAGCAGGTCCTATTTAAGTATTATATTTTTTATTTTTTGTATTTACTTTATTTTATTTTATCTTACTTTGTTTACTTTTTTAAGCATTTAATTCGAAAAAAAAACAAGTCCAAACACTAAAAAAGCAAAAAAAAGTTACAAATATCAAACACTAACGAAAACACTAGACAAAACAAAAAAAAAAAAAAATGTCAAAAAAGTGAAAAGGAAAAAAAAATAAAACAAAACTGTTTAAATAATGCTGAATCCGCGTCCCGGTCCTATGTAGTAGGCCACCTCTTCGAACATGTTATAGCCAAAGCCCGAGAAATTCATAGGGTTTGCAAGATAAAAAAAAATAATAGAGCCAAAAGTTTGAAATGCGGAGGAATAGGCAATTCAAAATGAAGTGAAACGATTTTTTTCTTAGGGCGGGGAAATTAAATCGGGTATTCCATCATCATAGAGTTAACAAGCAGTGAAGGATCAGCGACGACCCCATATGCATTCTAGACACGCTCCTCTCCGCAACGGTACGCATTGGCGGCATCTCTCGGTGATGCGTGACGCGTAAAGTAAAATTACGACGGTTGCCGAAGACAACAGCGCAAAACCAAACTACAACTTGCACTTTTTTGGCCACATTTGGTGAAAAACGAAAAAAGTAAGTCCGTGACCCCCATTTTTATTTTTTTTGTTGTGACGTATGTGGTTGGGACCCTGAAATATTAAAAATTAGAAAAAGTCCCGGAAGCGTTTTCTTGCTCGTGATCAATTTTAGACTCATTGTATCACATTGCCCATAGAAACTGTATACAAAGTTTGGCAAAAAAATGTGTTTTTTAATAACGTAAATATCTCGAAAGAGAGTTCCGTCACCCCATATTATGAATTACAGAATTTGAATCAGCACCAATGAAAAGTAGTCCTATATCAAATTTTAAAGAAAAGTTCCAGGATGAATTCGATGTGCAGAATCTACCTAACCACTATACCGTGTCCTCGCCAGTTTGTGTGTACGTTATTAACCATTTCTCCATTGTACAAGTGGTTTTATTTATTTAAAAATTTAACTTTTCATTTGTATTTACTTCGGATCTTGCATTTGGTGTTATATTACCCACTTTCTTGATGTACCATCCCTGATGTGAAACCTCGCCTACAGGGTAGCGAGGAGATTCCATCATGATATCTTTCCCTCTTATGATATTCAGGAAGACATACAATAGGACGCGTGATACAGGGGGCGTTTTTACTATATGGAAACTGGTAAGCGTTTCTTTACACGACACCTCACGTACAAGTTACAATGGACACCTTTATACGCGAGATATGTTGATGTGTTTTGTTCGATAGATCTGTGAATAAACAAATTCCATATCCCACATACAAGTCCACGTATTGCATATGATTTCTAAAGGTGTCCTATTTATAGATGAGGCGAAATGATTGTGACGATTTCCTGACAGCATCATAATAATTACTTCTTAGTACTTCCTAGTGGACATATCTCTTATTATGTTATTATACCAAAATTAAAAACATAAACCAATATCTTAAATTACATTAAGTACGAAATGAAATAAGCCATGAAGAGGTTAGTTGGAGAATAAAAGATAACATTAAAAAAGAAAAGAGGTTGAGGAAGATCAACACAATATATTGTTGTGTTGCATATGGGATATGCGAATGTAATTTATAATAAATCTTGGGAGTGTTCATCAAGACATTGCATTCAATCTGATTATAGCCGGTAATATATACTCCTCTAAGATTGAGGATTGGGACTCTATTTCCGCATTGGGTTGCATCCTAGCGATACCGGCGTATCTTAATCCATTGAGTACCAACGGCGACTAGAGTCACCGTTAAAAATTACTATTTGTCAATTTTTGTTTCAAAAAGGTCAAAATTCCCTGGGCATATTCAGAATCAGCATGAACAATACATTAAAAGGAGTCGAAACAAACCTATAATAGTCTTTGTTGGTGTTTTATAGACGGCTTCCCAAATAACCTGTAAACATTTGGAATTAAGACCATCTTTAAAGTCACTGACTTATGTGCTGGGGTCGAATGAGTTAACTTAATGCCCTTAACAGTGTCGCAAACTGTATAAATATTATGAATATTGATTATGCAATTATCAGCGTATGAATTTGTAATTAGTCTCATGAAGTACATGTATTAACGTTATTGTTATGATTATTATTATTACTATTATTATATTGCTATCATAAAGTTAGGGCGAAATTCACTCATTACGTTAGGGGGAAATTCTATTTCCTTCTAAAGTATCAATTTGTATTGCGGCTTATTCCGTGTTTGTTAAGAAAGGATATGAATATTAATTTATGCAAATTAGGGGAATCCACTAGAATAACAACAGTCTGAGATATGAATATTAATTTATACAAATTAATACAGAACTCATTATAACCTAATGAATAGTTAAAATTTCGCCCTAGCTTTGTTGTTAGGGTAATTATTATTATTATATTATTATTACAATGTAAGGTCATGCTGCCGCTTAAGGCACTGTATAATTTTGATTGCTTTTATTACCTTCCATCAAGAAAAGCTTGTTTGTTTCAAACTGATTGACATTCTATAGCCATAGTCATCGGCGGAAATGGTAATTCAACACTCATATCACTTATTGAGGTAACGCCATTTGCTCCAGACAAAATACTCCATCAACATCGCGGTGAATATATTCCTTACGTTTCACAAGTTTAAACTAATTTAACATTTGAACTTGTTGGAGTGCTATTAAGGTTTTTTGATATTCTCGAATTAAAATACTCTAAGACAAGCCAATTTATTCCATTAGATCACTCCTATATACTAAAAGATCTCCCGTTGATAAATAAATGGCCTAAATGACACGTTGTATAGCCTATACAAACATTGACGGTACAAGCAAAGCAAAATTTACCATTTTTTTTTACGATTAGACCAATAATGCACAAATTTTCTTGACAAGAGAACTACAAGAAAGTTGAAAATGCAACCAAAAAAACCAAACAACACAAAATGGCATGGAAACTAATAAAATTAAAGTCAGTGGAGAAAAAAAGGGGAAACATAGTAGAGGGGGACACAAATTGAAAAGAAGAAAATACCAAGGAAGAAGAAAGAATAGAGAACTGGTAGTATGCCAACTTAAGCAATATTAGGAAATCCCCCGGTAGTGACAGGAGGAAAACAAGGAAATTCCCCAATTTGAAGAATCCCAATAATAAAGGTGTGATGAATTTGATAAAGTGGAGGATCGAAAAGTCAAAAAGGCAATAAGAAATGGTTTAAAAGCTTAGGAGATGATTGATTCGTACAAAATGTGACATTGATGAATCATCCTCGAGTTCTGGAATAATGCCATTTAATAGAGAGACAGAACTGATCAGTGGTCGGTGCTAAACCTAATTCCAGCACCAAAATCAGGAGCCTAAGCGAGGCGGGCAACTATTGTCTAAACTCCCTTAATTGTTGCAAACACCTACATAGGCTGATCAGTTGAAGAAACTACCTACAGACCTCATGCTGTCATAATTAATACTTCAAAAGTGTATTTGAGACCAATACACAGAGGAATGATGCTGAAAATACTTGCTGCCTATTGGTATTCTCAAACCATCATTGATGCTATATAGTAACAGCAAGCCAACGTCATTACGCCTAATGGAGAGACAAAACTTTTTGAGATACTTGCTGGTGTCCTTCAGGGAGATACTCTTGCTCCATATATTATCATAACCCTGTTTTGTTTTTTACTTACTGGCTTTTAAGAACAGCTACCAGTGGAAGGGATGGGAATTTGGCTTTACCATTAAACCCCCATCAATCCCGCAGAATACGACAAAGGTAGTACCGCCTAGATTTTGCCGATGATATTGGATTTATCTCAATACCTATAGACTCGATCGAAGTTGAGGAGGAAGCTTTGCCCTTCAGGCAGAGGAATTCACATGAATGCCAACAAACGAAGTGCATGTTTTTCAACGAAGACCATGATGCCGAACTTTTCACAGTTGATGACAGCAAACTTGAGAGAGTGACCGACTTTAAATATCTTGGGTCGTAGATTGGCAACACTCAGCAAGATATAGGAGTGGGCAAAGCACTTGCCTGGAACTCTTTGAATGCCCATTCTAAAATATGGAATTCAAATATCCCCAGAAAATCAAACAACGCTTGTTCCAAGCTACAGTTGAAAGTGTACTCACTTATATTACCAACCAGATCAGGAAATCAATTGATGGTTGCTAAATTAGAATAGAATCACCAACAAAGAACTATATGGTGATCTCCCACTCATTTCAGAGAAGATCAGAGAGAGACGTTTGAGATTTGCTGGGCATTGTCATAGAAGCAGAGAGGAAATAGTTTCACATCTCATGCTATGGAGACCTCAACATGGACATCGGAAACCTGTACGTCCTACAAGTACATATATTGACATGCTAGTTAATTATTTTTATTTATTACGGTATAAAAGACCCAGAAATACAGTTTGACAACTGAGACATCTGGCATACATCAACAAACATATACATGGTTAAACAACAAACAATTATAGAACAAAACATAAACAAGGGTCAAAATAAAATAGTACATTAAATCATTCAGTATTAAGAAGCTCAACAACACTGGGAATGGTAGATTTCCTGTAGCGAACTGTTCTGCATTTAGGAGGGTCCAGTTGTTCTGCTTTCCTAAGATTTTGGCCATGTCTGCTTCTTTTCAATGTGGGAAGCATCTCCCTGTGACGCTCAGATGTTAAGAGCTTCTGGACAAAACCTCGAAGGAGTTGGTGCCTTCTTTCAACAAGTGTGCAGGGCTCAAGCGTCTTCAATGCCTCCGCATATGATTTGTATTGGTTACACAAGATGATACGACATGAACGCTTTTGAATGAGTTCAATTTGGTCAGACTGTTGCCTTGTGAGGCTGCTATGCCACAAAGGACTGGCATATTCCAACACCGGGCGAATGTAGGTCTGATAAACAGACGACAGATCACAAGCAGAGGCCTTGAACCGCCTGAGTGTGTAAAGCATTATATTAACGTCTGAAAGCCTTTGCGATCATTTGAGTGACTTGGATATCCCAACAGAGATTGTTCTGAATGGTAACACCCAACAATTTCATACTGTCACAGGTATGGATATATTTACCGCTGAGGGTAAAAATAGGGAATTGCAGTGTGTTTTTCATAGTACATATGTGCATCATGTGGCACTTTTCTGGTTTCGGCAACATATCATTTTTTTTACACCACGCACTGCGATTGTCAAGATTTTTTGGAGCTGGGAGTCTGTGTCTGAATGAACATACCTAACACTGGCCTTACTACTGAAGAACTTTCAATAGCTATGACTAGTCGACCCACCTGGAGAGCCTTACTACTGAAGAACTTTCAATAGCCATGACTAGTCGACCCACCTGGAGAGCCATACTACTGAAGAACTTTCAATAGCCATGACTAGTCGACCCACCTGGAGAGTCCGACCGAGGTCGCCTTAGTAGTAGTAGTATGCTAATGAACAACAAAATCTGCGCGTTGTGAAATGGGCACAGTTGTTTTTTTTGGCCAGGAGTACTCTTGAATCAAAGCTCTTTTTACCAGTAAGATGCAGGAACGCTTCCGCATAACATTTTGATAGGAATCAAGCGAGCAAGATGCAAACATTCCGTCAAGGTGCCTAATTTGGGATCTCAAACAATTTTTTAACTTACTTATGGGCCAAATGAGTCAATGAACTACAGATGGTACCTAAACGATAGTAAATTGCTAACATAGATTGCCAGTTTGTGTAATTTTTCCTACCCATGTGCTCTAAATATCATTGATCTTTCGTTTTAAAATGATTTAAGTTTCGGTAACTATTTTCTTAGGTTTGCTCAATTTGGTAACTAGAAAACCGAGATATTTATGATTCTTTCAGAATAGTATCTTTTTAGTAGTGCCCAACAGCTTGGAAGCTGTTATTGACAACAGAAAGAGATTCGCATTTATATGGCTTTAAAGTTAAGGTAAGTTTGGAAATAATATATTCAATATTTTCTGGTGGGTGTTCTCGTTCAACAGGAGCCCAGTAGCCGAGTTCTCGTTTCAGTAAGTAGCCAGGTTTTTGCCGTCCGAATTTTAAATTTCCACGTTAAATGGGTTGACCACGTCTAACCAGATATCGATTTTTTCACGATGGATAATTTAATTGCCATTTTAGTTTAAAAATGCATGTCATACAGCTTAACAAAACATGTCTTTAATTGCCAAATGGTAGCAAATTCAAAATGGATTCCAACGAATCATTGTTCCTTGTTCAACAGCTAATCATAAAGATAAAGGATATCGCCGGATAAGGAGAGACAGAGGCCCTCTATAATCATCATAGTTACATTTCACCATCAATTTTGAGTTGGCGTTTTACAAGTACTTTAATATGTACGCAAGGTGTTTCTGAGAAACAAAAAATGAGAAAAGTCTGAGAAACTTCAGAGCATGCTATCTGGAACAAGCATAGCCTAGCTCATCCTACATTCCAATGTTCATTTATGACTTAAATGAAGAAACATGAAGATGTTGAATAGCTCTCTTTTTTATGGAGCCTGTAATTGATGCCTAGGGAGACCTATTGTAATTCATATGCTACAAAGAGTTTATCAAAGAAAAACATTAACTTTTAGAATCGATCGAAACACCTTCGATAAAAAATCATGTTGTTCGGTCGAGAACCAAATTTGTAAACAACTTTGCTTCACAAATCGAGAAACTTGCTTTTTGCAAATCGAAAAAAAATGTTCAATCGGCCAAATCCCCAGTTTTTTCGCTATCATTGTGTAAAACATGAGCCCTGTGTTGATTGCTTACCCCTTTCTGTATAAAAGATATTATCCTCCCTGCTTAATTAACATTTACTTGAGTTTTTACAAAATGATTCAGTTGATTACAAATTTCCCTAAGGCTATCATCGTAGATTTGCCAATCTCTTTGTTATAATAAACAATAACTTCTAAGTCCCGAAGGAATCATGCGTACTGATTACAATTCCCTTTGCGGTTGAACCACATGCAATTTTCAAAAGTTTCAAAACTAGTGAATGGCATCGTGTAATTTTTCTATTGATTCATTATTTGGTATGAAGTCACAAGGCAAATTAATCAAACATACTTTAAATGAGGTTTTCTTTCCTGATCAGTTATGAGCGTTTTGTTGAACACAATCAATACAGGTTTACTTCTAAGTGTCAATGTTTTGCATACGCTTTGAGCAGCAATTTGTGTGCCTTTCAATAATTTAATTATTGCGGGGGTTCGTGTTGGGGGTGAACTTTAGCCTGGTTTTTGGAGACCTGCTTGAAAGTGACTTTGTTCGCTATCTAGGACTCCGCCAGAGACCAGTTAAACTTCTTTTTAACTTTCATTAGTTTAAATGTTGTTTTGTATTATTTGATTATTAATAAATTAAATCAAATAAAAATAAATGCATATGTGGTTCTTTTCTTCCTTTCAAATAGGTTACCAACATTCCAATGTTGCTGTCTTCTTAGCCTCATGTTGATATTAACCAAACATCATGATTAAGTTTCTTCCCGAAAAATGGAAAGAATAGGTTCTTCCATCTCATAGGAAAGTAAATTACGCTAGAAATCCCAAAACAATGACTGACATTTGGTAAAGGTCATACCTTTGAAGAAATTAATCAAAAACGGCAACATTTTTGGCCATCATTTATATAGGTATTAACGGTGGTTCACGTCACTTTATATAGGTAATTAGGGATTTCTTGTCACATATCTATACTTGCATAGTTTAAAATTGAGAACCCCCTTAACAGATTTGTCCGACAGATGAAAAATCATCAAATTAAAATTTTCTATTTATAAAGTAAATCCGCACCTCAAAAAATGCATTCCTTGCGACATTTACTTTCTAAAAATGTATATATATTTGATTGATCCTATATTAATATGTAGGAAAATATAACACAAAGCCTTCCTATTCACTGCATTCACCGTTATGTGCACTACCCTCTTAATCCTCGTCTACCGTAGCCATTTTTGTAACAAACCTCTCGAAGGGGGGGTTGGGTTACCACCCCTGCGATTTTTGTTACTGAACATCCGATTCCTATAAATTTGGTACTACTGGATAGCTTAGACTTTCCTCTTTTCATTCGTATCAAAATAAGTACCAACATCCCCATTATGACGTCACTATGGCGTCGTAAGTTGGGGACAGTGTGAAAAAATGGATATAGGGTAGAAAATTGATATTTTGCAATTTTACTGACTCAAATACATTCATACATTGGTTGTGCTATTTCATTACAGTCTTCCGGTTGCTACCATAAAGCGTCTTGTTGTTTAGAGAAAATCGATCCTGTTGTATAACAGGACGCAGCCCGTAAACGTTATTTCATTTATAAACTCTATTGTGACATATTTTGGAAGTATTATTGTGCCTATATTTACCTTGTAAATTCCACATCTGTTCCTTTATTAAAAATGCTAAATTTCATACACTTTACTGAATATTTAAAAAAAAATCAAAATGGGTTAAGAAAAAATACAAAATCATTGAAGTTGTCAATTTGAGTGACTTATCGAACATCTTACGGTTTGAAATTACCCATGGAGATAGCTAGTGATATGAAGTATACCCAAATGTATAGTAAAAACTACAAACAGTTTTGTTACATATATATTTTGCCGTTGCTATGCAAATTGGTACAGTTTCTTTCTTCTAATTGCTGCGATCCTGGGCTAAGGTTGTAATTTGGTCTGGTTGCAACATATTTTCTCTGTCCCAAACAGGTGACGTACATATGATATAAAGGATGTACGTTGCCGGCTTCGATATGTGATCAGTTCATTTGATGTTCAGCATTATGCGGTAGCAAGAGGTGGCGAAAGCATTTAGTTTGCTTTCCATATCTATTGTAATGACCCAGGATTCGCATCCATATAGAAGAACTTTGACACATTCAAACACACTCACTCCAGCACCTTTTGTTTTATTCATTGTTCACTAAATATCCTTTGGAAAAGATTATTCACAAAATTTGAGTTGATTCCGATCTTGCGGTTTTGTGTTATGAGCAATCACTTGTTTCCCACGGTCCCATAGACCAATGTGTTGTAATTTCTGTCCGTTTACGGACAGAAAATGCAAAATTGTGAATTTTTTACATAATTTTACGATTGAATTTGCACGTAAGATTAGGTACACATGGATTACTAAGGCTAACGGTTTTTTTAGGTAAGTCGAGGGGACGAGGTTGTGGATCACGAAATGCCCCTTTAAAAACTCTCACAGAGGAAACAATATCACGCCAAAATACAGACTAATGGCTAAAGATTCAACATTTGCATGGTTACCAGAAAGTGTTTCATTTATGAACCCTAAACGCAGAGTACATCAAAACGTCCAACATCAGATGTTTTATAGTCGGTGTGGCTCATATAGTGGCCCAATCGAGACAAAAATGGATGAGCGCGGAGAAAATTAACTCAAATTTACTGGCCAAATGACATTTAATTTGAGAAGACATACCAGTCTACGATATCAATCATGCAATTACATCACTTTTAATGTATCTCATTGAATTTTCAGATATTCTAATTTTTTTTTCTTCAGATGACAAGCAAAAAAGTAGTACACCCAAGATTTGGGATTAGAAAAATTATTGAGAACCTTTAGGCAATAAGTCTGATGTGCATAGTTTTGCACTTTAGTTGTGCCACTGGAATAAACGGACTCTGCGGTTCATTTCCCAATTACCTGATTTACCCACCAAAGATACCGTTTTGGGCTTATTCGTTCCAAGTATACCTGCTAGCACATGTAAAAGTAATACTAACATGTAAAAACACCAGTTTTAACAAAGACTGACAAATGTGCCAGAAACTTAATCCTTTAAGTTTTTTTATTTGTTTTGTGTCCATTGATTTGCAGTTACAAAACAAATAATCCGCAGAGAGTGTACAAATAATTTATGAAAAAAAAAAATATTTTAAAAATTACTGCGTGTTCCAAACACGTGGACCCGACGTAGCAGCGGTAATAACTTTTAAAATAAATTTCCAAATACAATTTTGTAAACAGATTTTGAAAGCTATATGAGTCAACTATATAAATCAATCATTTTTTTTTCAGATTTGGGCATAAATATCGAATTACCCGGAAGGCCAGTTTTACAGATTTTCATAAAAGCTCTACTGTTAAACGCTCATTTCAGGTATTGAATTGGATATCACAAACGCTACCTCTGACTCAGGTTTTCCAAATCCCTTGTGTCAATATCACCATGTATTGGTCATTAGTTTTTATAAAACTCATTTTGAGAATACTGCAACGTAATATCCACACAAATTAAATTGGTTGTATTTTAAAATGGTAATTAAACGATCATGCAAACCGAATCCGGGAACTTTTGCAAATACGACTCGCTTTTATTCATCCTCATAAGAGCAAACATTTTTGATTTAATCAATATACAGCAACAGGGTTTGAAATTCATTTGCAATATGTGAGATCTACCCGGGGGATCCACAAGTCTTGTTCAAATTGGTGGAATATATTTATAATATTAATTGTATTGCTGGCTCTCTGACATCCATATCACAAGTTGTTTTCCCCTCCCCGAACTCTGTGTGTGCCATTGGTTATCAACATTTGACAATGCCATCCATTATTTTAGACCCCATCTTCCATGTAAGGATCGGTTCTTGCCCAAATTGTACTTCTAACAGTCCAAATTTTAATGGCCATTAAGCTCAAACGCCCTTGATTTAGTTTGACACGAAACTAGCCTAAATTCGGTTTTGGAATTTACGCTTTTACCACAAAATGAGTTTCCTGGTCCCATGTTTGGAAATTATTCTGGCGGAATGCTATACCTAAATATATAATTATTATATGTTTATGTCGTTTAGAGAGGGAGATTTGAAAGGTAAACTCACAGCTGCAGTCAGTATGCATAATTTGAATATCAATGTGTGTATAAACATTATTGTTTGCAGTCACATATTTGGGAAGATGCACAATTTAAGCAGGTGCTTTTACATTTATGATCGCACCAGAATGATTTCATCATTTTAAAGGCTGACTCAGAGATTTCCTGAGGGCGGCAATTTTCTCACAAATTGTGTTTTTTTTTCATATACATAATGCTTGTCCACACACTAACCACTGTGAAATGGCTTAGCTCAAATCTATGTCCTTCATATAGAAAATCGAGATCCGGAATTTTGTTAGACACAGTACTGTAATACTATACATAAATGTTTATTGCATCAAGACGAAAAATCCGATTCATCTCAAACTTTGGAATTCAGCATTTTAGATGACTATCTTTAGTTCTACTAGTTCAACTACTTTTAATTAATCCACACACACCACCACACAACATATTTCGAAATCTCCGAGTCAGCATCTTTGCTAACTTGTTCTTCGAAAGCTTGTTTGCAAAATGTTTCCGAGCAAATTATTTAAAGGGTATAACCGCTGATATGTCGGAGCCCACTTATTAAGAAAAAACAACTACTTTCGGAATTTACATAAGCGAATGCATCTGGAATAATTCATAGCATACATCTTTATTTACTATAATTCGTGTTAAGAATCAAATAAACATGATAATAAAGTGATATTACTACTCTATTAAGAGGACTGCGTACTCAAAATTCAACAGCAGTTGTGACCTCAGGACATGACACATTTCAAACGACGTACACACTGTAAGGTGCAAGACGAGCTGATGCGTGGTAGCCTGTGCGACAGATGTGCCGGCTGGGCGGCCTACACGGTCAGCCATGCCTGCACTTGTCGTCAATTTTATGGCAGTCAGCGGACACTCAGACAGGCCACACTGTGGAATATCATTGTCTGGCGAGTTCGTTAAACTGCAGCGGGTTTAATGTTTGCCGAAGCTAAACGCAGCAATAACAATTGACATCACTTACAATAATGTTTTCAGAGAAACAAAATTTGTTTATATCTAACTACTTTGAACAATAAATATCACGCTTTTGGTTCCCGTATCTAGCGAAATTAAAAGGTTTATAATGGCTCAATGGCTATAATTAAAGGACAACTTTTTTGCTATCATAAGGCTGTATCAAATTGAACAACTGATCCGCAATTTGCTTTTGATGTTCGGGGAGATTACGGTATATAGCTGCGGATATTAGCTTTTACTAAGTGGCTGCAAGCCATTTGTGTTCAAGTATCAAAATCAGAATATAATGAAGCCCTTCTATCAATTAATCTTACAATAGCACTTAATCTGATAGAATGTGGGAATTAGTATATGATGGCGTATATTAAGCAAATTGTTGTACTTTAAATGCATAGTATGGAGTGTAGACATTTTATAAATGTGAAAAATCTAATCAATTTGGGTAATAAAATAATCTGATATTTGTAATATTTCATAAAAAAATTATTTAAAATTGATGTTTAAACTATAAATTAGTATAAATATCGAGATAACTAACAACGAGACTGATGGCATTACAGTCTTCTTCACTCTGTAGTTTCAAGCATTTTAGCAGGGCTGAGATTCTTCATCATTGTATCCTGATTTCAGGATTAATGTTTACAATTTTATTTATTTTCAGACCGTTTTTGGTACTTTAGTCGAATATTTTTTTCAGGATTTTCCATTGCTTGCGTACTTCCACACAATAACACACTTGATTTAAAGAAGCAATTTAACGTTACTAATGGCTATACCTTGACATACTTTCCACATAAAGGTATAGCCGACGTATCCTAAGAATAACACTAATCAGTATTTATTAGCAATTATTCTCGTGTTTGTATTCGGTCCTTTACAAAACCTTCATATAGATTCTTCTTATACCTTCTGGTACTGCAGTGCACGTCGATAATGTAAAAGGCGTTATTTTAATTGTCCATAATTATACTATAATCCAAGTATTTGAGGAAATTTTACCTGCCCATATATAATTTTCTGGTTACGTATGGATGTAAATGTTCTGGACGGAGATCGATGATGATGATTTTCTCAGCTGCAGTAGGAAATTGGGCGATTTCTCCACAGACAATCGAGATTCCGCAATATACGTCGCCGACGATTTGTTATGTGCATGTGATGGACATCCACATTATTATAATAAAGACTATTATTGCAGTTGCAGGCAATGCTGATATCCAATACAGTGTGGGTTTCCATCAGTTATGCTAAATCCCCACAACAAAATCTTTTCTTATAACGGAAAAGTGGAGTAAGGTCTAAAATGTCTGATAGAGGGATATATTTCCATTTATACCAAACTTCCATGCCTCTTGAATTATAATTGTCCCTAATTGGCCTTTCAATTAAGGCGTTTGATTTTCTTTTGCCTTTGACTATAAATTTGGCATTTTATATCATCGTTTATGTAAAATGACACTGCAGGAAAAGAGGAAGGTTCATACATTTGCAATTTGTTCAAAACTGCAAATTTTAAAAGGTGTCCTTCGCTTTCGTAGCGGATAGCATCAGAAAGGGATATTTACATATATACGATGTAGACAAGGATGTATATTTATTAATCTTTCGAACCGAACACCTATAGATAATATCTGTCGCTCCTCTACCATCCCTGGCTTGATAGCTTAGTTGGCAAGAGCGTCGTGCATTGCATGTAATGCAAAGGTCGCCGGTTCGAGTTTTTTTCAACACTTTGCGCTGGCTATCTTCAGGGAAAGATTAATAAATATACACCCGTGTCTACCTGGAGAACTAAGTAGTTAAATTTCAAGGTTTTATTTTGTATTTTAAATCTAATATATAAAGTGATATGTCCATTATGAGCAATACTTTGTAGTTTTTCAATTATAGCCAGAAGCATTACTTATTTATCGTTAAAATGGTAATCGGATTCAAATTTTTAAGGGTTCATTTTGAATTTTTCATGGTATGATGGTGATGGCCTTTTCGTTGAAATACATAAAATATATGTTGTAGCGGGTTGGAAACCTTTATTGCGAGGAAAGAAACAGAAATAACGTACAATTGTACAGAAGAGAATTACACGAATTGACCAGTACAACGTGATTAGGATATGAAAACTAAATTCCTTTGAAACAAATCGAATTTCACAGTTAATCAATCAAGCATTTGCACGGCCTGCATGATGCAACAGGAAGGTCTCACAAGAATACGTTAGGATTGCATTTTTAAACAACGGCGGTTGTCGTTAAAAGAATTCTTCGAGAATTTATAAATAGCCACAAAGATTATCTAATAAAATTCTCTAATCGACATTTGTAAGTCAGGGAGCGTCGGCAATTCTCATATAATAGGCATTCCTGTGTGGTACATGATGACTTTATTATTTTAAGAATAACGTATCAAATCAAGTGTATTAATGCCCTCATTTTGAGTTATTTTTATAACAAACCCTTAGGGGTCATCTCCAACGAGCACAGCTCCGTAGGGGGAGGGGCAGCCAAGGGTAAAACGACCATCCTGAATACATTTATTAAAAGCTATTCATGTGTTTTACTCATAAGTATTTCTCTCTTTATTAAACGTGATTTAAAACAACTGTTCCAGCAATTATTCATCACTTACTGACAAAGAGTGAAAATTACCCACAGATACAGGGTAACAAACAATTTCGACTCGAGAAAATTCTAGGAAAGGACATGAATTTCCAGTGATTAAAAAAGCAGGCATTATAGTAGAAGATTTCAAAATGAGTGAAAGGTCATCAAAAGTTTGGTGGTTAATAAATTTACTTTAATGGACACAGGTAAAAAAAGGTTGTGGTACTCATAGTGCTGCAGCCCCAACCAGTTTAGGAGAGTGGTTCCGGGGCCGGAATGAATAAATAAAACATTTGTCATATAGCTAAAATTGACCGTAGGAGGTGGAGTTCATGAAAGCGGGTTGGTGTGATGATGACAACAAAAAGTGGGGTGGCAATTTGCCCACGACGCCATTTTCCAAATGGAGGAACCATCTTATAGCCAAAACACACCCTAAGAAGACAGTTTTGGTGTTGTTTGTAACAAATGTTTTTTTTTTTTTTGTTCTGGGTCAAGGAGTTCAAAACAAGTCTTCCCCAAATCTATAAAATGTTGCATGTGCCCCCGATATGTTCCAAGATGGCTGACATTTATTGACACAAACCTTTACATTTTCTGAACATATAGCCTATGAGAGATTTTGGTGTCAAAGTTTAAAGATTTTTCTGGGTCAAGGAGTTTAATAAAAACTATTTACAAAACTGTAGGTGAATATAAAAGTAATGGCAGTTTTCATACGTCATATATTCAAGGATGGTCCAACACATAAAAAGGCAAAAATCGTTATACCTCATGCTATACCGCACCTAGGATGACGATTTTGGTGACAAAGTTGATGTGTTTTTTAGGTCAGGAGTTTAACAGCAATTATTCTAAAAACTGTCAGAGATCGTGAGTCATGTTATTCATGGACTACCAAAATGACACCCAAAAATAGACACTTGACTAACTCTAATATGTATCCCCCAAAAACATTATATATGATTCATGGGAAGCATTTGTTATTTAGGCCTGTATTATTTAATTAGAAACTTATATTTGTTTGTAAAAAGAGTAAGATTGCCCCGAATTTCGAACAACTAAAATGGTATGGTCACGTGCACAAATATGGTAGTCATGTTTGGGTTTTTTCGTCATAGGGGCCTAAAATACGCGTTAGAGGTCTAAGGATTCTGTGTTGTATTAATTTCAACGCAATCTGGGTTTAAAATTTTATTCACTACGCCACTTAACACTTAAGTGACGAAGGGGTTTTCACTCCCGATGGTGCCCAAGGGGGGGGGGGGGGGGTTCCATGTGACCCCTAGGAACCACTTTCCGAGGGATTTTTACACGACATTTTACCACAGGTGAAGGTCATAAAGACAACCCCAAATCAGCCAATAAAAATGAGATGTTAGTGGGTGGCAAAATTAGGGGCAACAAAACATTGTTTTCAAAAAACACGCGAAAATTGGGCAAAGAAGACGGAAAAATTCAAATGAGCCTTGCGCGTACGATCAAAAATTGTGAAAACTTAATGTATGTTGATAATCTATTCTAGAAGACCCAAATTACTGATATTTAAAAAACCAGCAGTTTTCGGAATCCTGTATTTTTTACGGGTGTTGTCTCTGCCTCCAATACGCGTTATTTTCCCATAGAGTTTTTACAGTAAAAGGCGGTTTGGCAACGTAATGATGAAATTGTTTTTTTAGCAAATAGAGGGTTAATTATTTTTAATGTTACTAATAATTGTACTTACATGTATGTGTGAACTTATATCAGGCAAAAACAAAAAAAATTGTGTGGTTCTCGGTTTTCTTATGGCTTTTTTTAAAAAATTCTCAATGACTTCGTTAGTGCCCAAGGGGGGGGGGGGGGTCCATGGGACCCCCCACTAATTAACTCTTAAACGCTTGGACGATTTAATTATTTGGTGGGACCTCCCCCCCCCCCTGGTGAAAAGGAAGCGCAATTAAAAGGCAGACAATTACAACAAATTTAGGCGCAAAAATCCCACGGCGTATAAAAGCGGGCCAGCGCGGAAAAACAAATTTTGGGGGTCCTAGAACCCCCCTCCCCTTGTGCACTTAAAGGTTAAGCCTGTCATTGCAGTAAGTTAACACTCGTGGTACTGGTACTTAAAAATATTGGGCTTATCTTGGAAAAAAGTGACAAATGCAAATATATAAACATCACTTTTTAATTATCCTACAGTTTTGAGAATAGTTTATTGAACTCCTTGATCCAGAAAACACCCATTTTGCCACCCAAAGCATCTTCTTAGGTATATAATAAGAAATATACGGTTTCTTTGACGAGATGTCGGCAATCTTGAAAAACAGTCGTGTATATAAATTTCCATGACTCAGACAATTCTGGCAATTGTATATTTGGAATCTCCTTGACCCAGACAACCATCACCTTCAAACACTAAGTACCAAGTAAGTGCTATTATCTTAAAATGGCGCGGCCATTTACCTGAAACATTGTTTCAACAACAAGATAGTTTGGGTGTTTCAATTGAAGTATCAAAATGGAATCATCAGTGATTATTGTTTAATTAAACGTTGTTATTTGAACACTGCACCTTGATATGCAAATCTTATAATTAGAATATAGCCGCCTTCTTATATTATACACACATGAAACGCCATTAAGTTTTTATTTGGCTATCCACTTTGTACAAGAGATTAGGGCAAAACAGATTATGAGTTTATGAACCTTCCCGCCACCTTACATTAGTTTTTTATCACTTAACATACCATTATGTAAGAACTATTCATCAGTTCCCAAAAAAAGCCGATGCAGTATCTTTGTACCATGGCCACCATATGTTTATGTAATGACACAAAGGCTATTAGTTCTAACAAGACCAAGATTGAACCTTCACATCAATATTCATCCCCATGCATGAAAATATTCAAGAACTTTCACTTAATTTAAAACCGAGTATATAAATTTCAATACATTAATGCCTTGCTTGGGTGGCCCTAGGTTGTAAAAGGATCCCACGTAGTTGCTTCGCAAAAAGAATGGGATTTAAATTTCTCGATTTGACCACTCCTAAATTGTTGGATTTTGATCAGAAGCACCCGAGAAGTAATTTGACCTGGGGGGGGTTTCAGAATCAAGTGTGAAGAAAAAGAGATGAAACGGCTTGTGTTTTGGAATAAGGCTATATTTTGTAGCGAAACGGGACAACATTTGGACAAAATGGGCGATTTTTCTCTGTGTTCACTTTCGGCGATAAGTGTTTGATTTTTGTTCCCAGTTACTCGAATCCATATAGCAACATGCATCGATAAGCATATCAACAATTAACGTCGATATTTTCAGTTTTTATTTGTTTTGTTAAAAAATGTGAATATGTCCAACTTGAACATCTTGCCGTTGCTCCATTGACGCCACGCGACGTGCTGCCTGTTTTTGGCAAATCTATGAAAACAGATTAACATTTGAAGAAAAACGGGAATACCGACTCTAAAACTATGACTCTGAATACAAAAACGAACAAGGCACATTTTTAGTACCCTGTCTATATTTTTTTATAGGGAACAAAAAAATGACTGAAATTGACCATTTCATAGTTTCCCTCTCCATATATATACTATATCAGAAACCTATGTTTGGGAAAAAGTATCATATTTGGTTTCCTTGATTCATTTCCTTCTCAATAAGTTATTATGTTGAGAATAACAATAATTAAGAAGTCGGCAACAACGTTCCTTATTGAATTCCTGCTTTGACACCCACATTAAGGGTTCTGTATTGAACAGAATGATCTCCTGCCAATAAAAAAAAAATCGGTTTTTTTTTCTAATTCTAGAACACATCTGAATGGCTGATTTCCCAAAGGGCATAAATCCAAACGCTGCCTTTGTTGTCACATTTTCTAGGTTATTTTTTGGACATATGAATATCTATTGGTGATTTTACTTTTATTATTTACACATAATTTTCACCATCCTAGAATTAGTGTCGATGGTTACGTTTTAAAATGGAAGATTTGGATTTCGCCCCTTTGGAAATCACCTCAGCTTTAACTGATGTTATTTATCATATTATACAGGTTATTCATTATATGGAGGTTAAAAATGTCACAATTCTGTTCTCACGGTGCATTCATATGTCGAACGTATACCGAGTGATGTATATGATTACCGCATTGTCTCGTCGGAATTTATCTTAATGATTTTTACACAGAGCAGCCACTGGATTTAGGCCCTTTTTGGAAATCGACTCCTCATCTGGTTTTTGTATTTGTGTGAGCAGTTGTGTAGCTGACCTGTGTTCAACGTTCTTGCTTGTTTTGCCAAGATTATCCATTCACATGTTACTAGTATGTGTCGTATCCCTACAGACACAGGGGGCGGATTATTATCAAGTTTTATCTGAAGGTCGACATTGAATTGAATGTAATAATACTACCCTAGCTCAGATACTAAGAGGCAATTGTAATTCTAAACATATTATGACATGTTCAACTTTCTTAACACTTGATCCCTCGGGTTCAATTGCCATTCAGTATCAACGGCCCTAGCCGTTGGCGCCTTTCTCTTTAATTTACAAATATTTATTTCCAGTCTGACATTTTCACCTCTACGACATGGAAGCTCGATTATTGACATTTTTGTTTTGTGAGATTACAATATTTTGGGAAATTTAACATTTCAAGTATGATAAGCTTTAAAATGATATATAATTTGTTCAGGTTTTTTCAATGTTAAAAAAGGTCCCGCTTTCCCATACAATTTCTTGTTGTTTTATATATTTTTTTTGGTGAACTTAAAACGCCTATATCTCAAAATGACCAAAATGTTAGTTTGGAACCTATAAGTCTCGATCTGAGGGGACAATTTGAACACTGTTCCAAACAGTGTCGTGCAATGTTTAAAACTTGTTTTCACGTTTTTACTGACATAGGAAAGAGGTTCGGGTATGTCGGCCCTTTCAGACCACATTTGTGCACTCCTCACGCAGGTGTTGGGCTGTAAGGGTTCCATTTGAAGCATAATTAGTTCTTAAAGGTCCTTGGAAAATGTTTTTGCCTCAGAAGCTAAATTTTAGTCCAATTTCAGGTCCAGCCGGGAAAGTTATCAAAATTCCAG
Source organism: Ophioderma brevispina (assembly GCA_023653785.1). NCBI lineage: Eukaryota > Metazoa > Echinodermata > Ophiuroidea > Amphilepidida > Ophiodermatidae > Ophioderma > Ophioderma brevispina. The sequence continues at coordinate 23,707 of JAMKCH010029361.1, forward strand.
TTTTCCTAGGCCCTATTTTAAGAACGTCAGTTCCCAAGCCGTTCACAATGCCCCCAATCGGTGCCGCACATGCCTACCTGAAAACAAGTTGAGTAAGACCCCGGGTGGGATCCTAAATTAAGTGGGTGACCCAATCAAAACTTTACCCAAAATGAAGTGATATGTTTCCACTTTCTGTACTTTGCATATTTGTGGATTTTATTTTCATAAAGAATGGTAGTAGAGCCTCTTACCCTAATTTTTTTTTGTTCATTTTGGTTGAGTGGTTCTCAAGATATGTTCCACTGAAACAATAAGTCAGCAAAACAGACTTGATCCACGGAGCATGGTTGAAACACAATTGCACATCAAAAGTAATTTATCTTAACGGTCTATACCGTTCTCTCTTCCACATGTCCTCCCTGATTGGCGATGCACTTGGTTAAGCCCTGGAGTGCATGTGTTGGAGAGCTCTTGATGTTACACTCGTTCTCATAATTGCGGTAAGATGCATCGTTTATCCGTCGTCGTAAGTCTGGTAATGTGTTTGGGGAAACCTCATTGGTCAGCTCTAGCTTTTACATCTACCCCATAGCCAAAATCTAGGGGGGGGGCTTCCACCGCGCCCTAATCCAATGATCCGATTTGGAAAGAGTTCCTGAAGCAGGTTCAACCATTACAGACCTGTGCTTGCTGGTGCACCGTCTAAGAAATCGGGCGCGACGAAATTGTTTCCATTTCTTTCTGCTGAAAAATTCGCCGCAACTCTGTGTTCCCAATATTGATTAATTTTCTGCGATCATTAGGTCTGTCTTATACAAAATCATTGGGAGGTTCCACACCCCCCCCCCCCCCCCCCCACCCCCCCCCCCCCACCCCCCCCCCCCCCCCCACCCTTGTTTTTTTTTTTTTTTTTTTTTTTTTGGTTTTTGTTTTGTTTTTTTGTTTGTTGTGGTGCGTTGTTTTTTTTTTCTTTGGTTGGTTTTTGTTTTTTTGGGTTCTTTTGTCTTTATTGTTGTTTTTTTGTTTTTGAGTTGGTTTTTTTTTTTTTTTCCTTTAGGTGGGGTTTGTGATTGTTGTGTGTTGTGGGGGGGGGTCTTTGGGGTTTTAGTGTGATAGATTTTTGTTTGATGGTTTGGTTTTTTGAAAAAAGTTGATCTTTGATTGTTTTTTTTGTGGGGTGGTTTGTGTGGGGGTGGTTGTTTTTTGTGTGGGGTTTGGTTTAAGGGTTTTGCGGTTTTGTAGTTGTTGTTTACGTTGGGTGGGTGATTGGGTTGGTTGGGGGTGTGGTTGTGTGGGAGGGGGTGGGGGTTGTATATTGGGTGTTGTTGGTTTTTGGATTGGATTTGTTTTGGGGAAGAGGCTGGTTGGTATATTTGTTGTTATGAGGTGGTGTTTCGGTTGGTGGGTGTGGGGTTGTTGTTTTGTGTTGTTGTGGTTGTTTGGTTGTCGGTTTTGTGTGTGTGTGTTTGCTGTTGTGTTGTTTGGGGGTTTGTGGTGTTGTTATTTTTTTTGTTTTTGGTTTTTGATTTGGTTTTGTTTGTTTCCCCCCCCACCCAACTCCCCCCCCCCACATTTTTTTTACCCCCCACCACCCCCCCCCCCCCCCCCCCCGACCCCCGACACCCCGCCCCCACCACACCGGTTTGTTGTGTGTTTGTTTTGTGTGTTTTTTGTTGTGTGTTTTTGTTGGTTTTTTTTTTTTTTTGTTTTGTGTTTTTGTTGTGGGTTGTTTTTTGTTTTGTTGGGGGTTTGGGGGGTGGTGTTTGGTGGGGTGTTTGGGGTGTGTAGGGGGTTTCCCCCCCCCCCCCCCCCAAATTCGGGCCGCACATCCCTACCTGAAAGCAAGTTGAGTAAGACCCCGGGTGGGATCCTAAATAATACGGGGTGACCCAATAAAAACTTTACCCAAAATGAAGTGATATTTTTCCACTTTCTGTAATTTGATATTTGTGGATTTTATTTTATCATAAAGAATGAGTAGTAGAACATCTTACCCTGATTGTTTTTGTTCATTTTGGTTGAGTGGTTCTCAAGATATGTTCCACTGAACAATAAGTCAGCAAAACAGACTTGTCCACGGAGCATGGTTGAACACAATTGAAGAGTGTAGAATAAGAAGTACTTAAGTCCACAAATTTAGTTCTAATGAAATGTACTCCACCCTTTTCAACATATCAGTAAATGAAAATATTACGGCCTTTTAATTTGAACAGTTCTGAATACTATAAATTTGTATATTGTTTTAATTAATGCCAAATATGAGTTGAAAACGGAAAGGTTAATGACCTGTAGAAAATTTTATAAAATTACAACATGTTTGCCTTAGAACTATTTCTTAACACTTAGGTACTTCTTCTTCTACACTCTTCAATTGCAACATCAAAAGTATTTTATCTTAACGGTCTTACCGTTTCTCTCTTCCACATGTCCTCCCTGATTTGCGATGCACTTGGTAGCCCTGGAGTGCATGTGTTGGAGAGCTCTTGATGTTACACGCGTTCTCATAATTGCGGTAAATGCATCGTTTATCCGTCGTCGTAAGTCTGGTAATGTGTTTGGGGGACCCTCATTGTAAGCTCTAGCTTTTACATCACCCCATAGCCAAAAATCTAGGGGGGGGGGCATTCCACCGCATGCCCTAATCCAATGATCCGATTTGGAAAGAGTTCCTGAAGGCGGTTTCTAACCATTACAGACCTGTGTGCTGGTGCACCGTCTTGAAGAAATCGGGCGCGACGAATTGTTCCATTTCTTTCTGCTGAAAAATGCGCCGCAACTCTGGTTCCAAATATTGATTAATTTTCTGCGATCATTAGGTCTGTCGTATACAAAATCATTGGGAGGGTTCCCTTTTGGCGCATACTCTCTCACATTTTGAGAGTTCACTGAGCCAGTCATTGGAAAATTGGCCTCATCATCAACAACAAGTTCTTTTAAGAAGCGCCGTGGTCTGTTGATTAGCCAATTGCAAAACGCCAGCCTACGTTGAGGATCACCTGCATTCAAATTATTGCGTCTCACAATTTTGTATGGATGCCAATTGATGTCATCACTAACGATGCGCTGAAATGACGATCTGGAGACATTTGCGACATGGTTTCTCTTTATGCTTGCGCGTGGGTTGTTGCGAAGCTCCTGTCTTACAGCTTGAATGTTCGCAGGTGTTCTGACGCTCCTAGACCGTCCGCTTCGTCCTTTGTTGATATTTTCCAGGGTTCCCTCTGCTTCAAACAGTTTTCTAATTTTATAGTATGGGACAGTGTGTCATTTGTTGGCTTTTTTGCTACAATTGGAATTTGGGGTCTTAAAATCTAGATAATGGTCCCAGGAATCCAAATCAAATTGTTACCATTTTTTTATCCCTTCCGTTTGGGGGCCATCTTGGATTCAAAATGGTCGCCATTTTCAACATATTTTGCTCAATATTTGGACTTCTGAGCCACATAGCTCAAGTTGGAGGCAATACCCATGTTTGTGATGTCAAGGAACACAAATATTACATCCGAAAAGTCACAGATTGTTTCCTTCAGGCGGACATCTTGAATTTCAAAATGGCCGCCATTTTTAATATATACTTCGCCCAATATCTGGATTTCTGAGCAACATTCTCAAGTTGGCGGCAATACCCATGTTTGTGATGTCAAGGAACACAAATATTACATCCGAAAAGTCACAGATTGTTTCCTTCAGGCGGACATCTTGAATTTCAAAATGGCCGCCATTTTTAATATATACTTCGCCCAATATCTGGACTTCTGAGCAACATAAAGGGCTCCATTTGGTGGCAATACCCATGTTTGTGATGTCAAGGAACACATTTATTACATTCAGAAAGTCGTAGATTGGTTCCTTCAGGTGGCCATCTTGAATTTCAAAATGGTCGCCATTTTTAATATATACTTCGCCCAATATCTGGACTTCTGAGTAACATAAAAGGCACCATTTCGTGGCAATACCCATGATTGTGATGTTATTGATATTGATGCTGTGGCAGAGTGTCACCGTGAAAGATAAAGGCTGAGGGACCATCCCCAACAGAAAAGGGGTGCTGGAGACCTGGCGAATCCCAGCTAATATTTAGCTAATTGACAAGCTGAATTGTTTACAACGAAGCACCAGGGTTAAAGCCCCGGATTTGAAGTCTGTGCTTCCTGAGTCAACATTAGTCTCTACCAATTCGGATGATGGGTTGGTCCTAAAGGCTACTGGAAGGTCGAACCCTGATATTGACAAAATATGCATGGATAACTTAGTTAAACGTAATGCTGCTTTCACCATCAGCACATACAACGTCCAGACACTATCAACAACAGCCAAGAAAGAAGAACTTGTACATGAAGCACAACTGTATGATATTGATGTCATCTGCATACCCCATTGTGCACAGCAAACATCTACTACAGAAGAATATGTATGGCTATGCACTTATCACAGCCTCCGCCTGGAAGAATCAGATAAATGCAGCTACAGGAGGTGTGGGGTTTCTTTTCTCACCAAAGGCTCTCAAGTCACGTGCCATCCTTGTCAACTGTAATGAGTGCATCCTGAAGCTTACACTGATGGGTAATCTTGAAACAACAGTCATTTACTGCTACCATCCAGATGAAAACTGCCTCTCGCTTTTACCATGGACTGTCCACTGCCACCGGTGCAGTTCCAGCCCATAATCTTCTGTGAATCCATGGAGATTGCGGTGCTAGACTTGGGCCTGGGGACCGACGCGACTGTTCGTGTGCAGGGGCCGGTCCAGCGGAGGTGGGTGTGCGTGAGGGAATTCGTGAAATGCTTTAGCCTTATTGCCACTGGCAACAAAATCCAAAATCAAGCAAGTAGACTGTGGACATACCGTCGCTCAAATGGAGAACTTGTCCAGTTGGACTACATTCTGGTCAGATAGGGGTGGATTAACTGCATTAAGAACTCAAGAGCATACAATACTTTTGAAGCTGTTAAGTCTGATCATAGAATTGTCTCTTGCAGGAGCAGGATAAGTTACAATCAGAGTAAACCCCTCCTAGAGATCCCATGGAAGCAATTGACTGGAGAAAGGTAGTGGGAGACACAAAGCTCTGCGAGCAGTATACTGTAGCAGTACATAACAGGTTCAACACTCTTGTTGATGAACTTGAAGATTAGAACCCCAGCACAGTATATGAAGTTGTCACTTCAGCCAACAAAGAAATTGCACTGGAGATGCTACCTAGAAGAAAGAAGAAGACTGCTGCCTTTGCCTCAAATGACAAAGTCATCAAAGCCAGAGAAAAACTGAAGTCTGCAGCCAAGAAGCGCCGTACTAAATCCACCAGAAGCTCCAAGTATAACCTTGATGCCGCTAAGGCTGCACTTGATGATGCTTACACCGTGGTGCTTGAGGAGCATGCTATGTCCAAGGCTGAAGAACTTGAGCCCTACATCTTGAAAACACGCATGCTGCTGCCTGGGAGGCCCTGTAGGGAGCTGACTGATAAAAAAGCTACCCCACCTATAAGAATCCAACGTGAAACAAACTGAAGAGCGCCTCAACACATTTAGTTTACGCACTTTAGTTCTCTACTTGGCAAACCAGTTAAGAATAACACTAACCTTGATAAACCTTTCTTCAATCAAAGATAGCAGACACCCTTTCTACAGACTGGAACTTTCACTATAGAGGAGCGGGGGGGGGGGGGGGGGTCTTATTATCGGCTGAAGAAAACTGAACCCCACCAAGACGCCTGGTCCAGACAACGGTTCCTGCAGTAATCTGGAAGAATCCACTTTTTCTGATCAACTGTTGGAATTTTGTACGGACAAATGGGAAACAAACTAGCTGCCTTATGATCTTAACATCGTTCATCACTCCTTACCAAAGAAAGATGACCTCCAACAACCCCAAAACGATAGAGAATCACACTGTCAAACTGGCCTCTAAGATCTACAAAATTAATGGCTGTTCAACAGAATCGTTTCTCACATGATCCCTTATCGACGAAACCAGAATGGTTTCGTAAAGGCAGATCAACACTAAAATCAGATACGTGCCCTCAGAGGATCATAAGAAGAGTTGAGATTTCCAAGAGAAAACTTGTAGACTTTTCCAGGGTTCGTACAGTGTCAACAGAGATGTATTGCTGCTATTCTTACAATATGGTGTCCCAGACGAGAACGTCAAACAATGCAATATGTATGGTAACTCACAGGCCAGTAGCCAGGAATTTATTGGGGGGGGGGGGGGGTGCGGAGGGGGGTGCGGATTTGCACGAAGTGGACCTTTTGCGTACCAACAAACCAAGTGTTTCGGCTCGCTGCGCTCGCCGGTTGACCCAATTTCTTTCACCGTCGTCTCCAACCTTCGCAATCTAATTCCATAGTTTTGTTTGTTTTTCCTTTTCTCCTTCATTTCAAATAAAAATGAAGTCTCTAGCATATACGGTTATGTACCTTTGCCCTTTTGAAATCCGAAACCGAAAATCCAAGATGGCCGCCAATTAAATATGCAAATTAGGCATATTTTTGCATTTTTCTCATTTTTTGATATTGGATGTCATATACCGGCAAGTCCCTTTTTAAAAATGATTTTTGGTGCCCTTCTCCCCTTAAGTGGTTCTGGTGCAATAGGAGGTATATCTGATTAGGAAGGAGCATTTGAACTATTTTGCTCATAAGGCCAGATATCGGGCGAAGAATATGTAAAAAAAAATAGTGGCCATTTTGAAATTAAAGATGGCTGTCAGAAGGAAACAATCTGCGACTCTCTGGATGCAATATGTATTTTCCTTAACATCACAAGCATGAGTATTGCCACCAAACGGAGCCTTCTATGTTCCCAGAAGTCCAGGTATTGAGCGAAGTATACGTTAAAAATGGCAGTCATTTTGAATTCCAAGATGGCCGCCAGAGGAAACAATTGGCGACTTTCTGGATGTAATATATGTGTTCCTTGACATCACAAACATGGGTATTGTCACCAATTGGAGCTTTCCATGTTGCTCAGAAGTCAAGATATTGGGCGAAGTATATGTTAAAATGGCGGCCATTTTGAAATATTTGGACATCACAAACATGGGTTTTGCCACCAGCTTGAGCCTTCTATGTTGATCAGAAGTGCAGATAGAGAGCAAAATATGTTTAAAATGGCGGCCATTTTGAAATTCAAGATGACCTACTGAAGGAAACAATCTGCGACTTTCTGGATGTGATATTTGTGTTCCTTGACATCACAAACATTGGTATTGCCACCAATTTGAGCCTTCCACGTTCCTCAGAAGTCCAGATATAGAGCAAAATATAGAGCATAGAGCATCCAAGATAGCCGCCAAACGGAAGGGACAAAAAAAAAAAAAAAAAAAAAAAAAACTTTCTGGATGTAATATATGTGTTCCTTGACATCACAAACATGGGTATTGTCACCAATTGGAGCTTTCCATGTTGCTCAGAAGTCAAGATATTGGGCGAAGTATATGTTAAAATGGCGGCCATTTTGAAATTCAAGATGGCCGCCTGAAGGAAACAATCTGTGATTTTTTGGATGTAATATTTGGACATCACAAACATGGGTTTTGCCACCAGCTTGAGCCTTCTATGTTGATCAGAAGTGCAGATAGAGAGCAAAAAATATGTTTAAAAGGGGACGGCCATGTTTAAATTCAACGATGGACCTACTGAAGGAAACTATCTGGGACTTTCTGGATGTGACTTTGATGGTGGTGCGCGTGTGTGCGGCAGGACGCACACAACCATTGGTGGGAGGTAATGGGGGGGGAAAAGAAAAGAAAAGGTGGGGACAAGCGCAACACAGCGCAAACCTTGGGAATCTCTGCGAGTCGCCGTTCGGCGACGCTCCTAGTAGGAGATCGCAGTAATACGAAGTCGCAAATATAGAGCATAGGCACCAAGATAGCCGCAAACGGAAGGGACAAAAATGGTAACAATTATAAAACACTAAAAACAACATGGGCATTTTGATTTTTAAAAAAGCCAACAAATCTCAAACCATCAACACACCGCCCATACTATGACCGATAGCCGGCTTGGTTTCCCATTGAGGACCTGTTCAAAAGTCTATTATGAGTTTACTGGCGTGTTGTCGCGAAATTTCCTTCAATGTAATTTTTTGGCGACAAATGTGCATAAGTAAGGACAACATACCAAACATCGGAATAAGCACCTTTAACTTCGTGAATAACACACAAGTTTTAACGTGATCAATTAATTACAAGTTTTCCGTTTACTGAGTGTGTAACAATTTTCTACTTTCGAGTTGTTTTGGGAAAGGTTTCGAATTAATCATGATTTTCCACACCTTGCTGAATGTTATGTACAAAATCAGCCATAATATTGCTGTCTCTTTGGTACACTGGTAAGCAAGGTTTTGTATTTTTGGCACGAATGACACAAACACAAATGCACAGATCACAGCGTCGAAAAGAAATATGTTCGATTGGCGAGAACCGCGTACGCAATTAGACAATATCAAGTGTTTTCTCCTCCTTACCGTTACAGACTCTGGAGTCTTGCCTTTACTCTAAAAAACAAAACACCCAACGCCCAGAGCTATTTTATGAGAGCGTGTGCCGCCACATGCGCCTGCATTCAAGTTTATTTTCAGCTTCATATTTATTTCACTTCGATTCATGTTAAACATTCTGTATTCCTGTTTAAAAGATAACGTTTCAATAACCACTTTAAAATGAAGGGGTCCTATCATGCACTCTTAAAACCTGTCCAATACTGTGGAAACGATGTGTTTACGATTGTTAATTCCTGTATACAAATGATAGCCGTGGTACACAGTGCACTTTACCGCAGAGAAAAATGTCGTTATCTAATTGGTGCATAATTTTCAAAATTAAGAACGTACTTTTTAAGAACATTGTGATTCAGCACTTGCGTTGTTATTCTACTGCTCTCACGCATAACGCCAATACAACAATAGCATTCAATAAACATGACTAAACAGAGTTTTTCTTTCTGTCGGATCTTTAGACTTATGCGGAATAGAGTTAAATTATGGGACAATGGAGAATTTCGAATTTTAAGTGCCTCTGCTATTTTAGTCCTAGTCAAACAGGTGTAAGCATAGAGTAGATGCTAAAAAGAAAAAAAAAACAAAAGAAAACCCCTAATTAATGCCCAGTGGACTTGTCATAGCGCATGGTTGTGTTTGAATATCCCCGCCCCTGCACTAGACGTTACGTGATCATTTCACCTGTTTCATTGAGTTTTACACATATCCAAGTGAGGCATGTTTTGATAAGACCGAAAAAAATCACCCGAGTGATGGTTAGTTACCTGATTAATGTAACTGGGTATGATGTTTTTGTTATTTCTGTAGACTTACTTCAATGGAGAAAATTATCCACCTTTTCTGTTTGAAAAAAAATAATTCCTTTTGTTTTGCCTCGCCTAAAGAATTCCGAGGATTAATATGTGTTTGTGAACATACCTAACCTTTGAAGCAAATAAAGTACCATTATTCAAAAGAAAACAATTTTTTCACATCCAAATCAGGGTGGTTTGGCGTCTTTGTTCCATTGTTAATTTCAAAAATAATTGATAGATCATATGTTTTATATGTTCCAGTGTTAAGATGTGTATGTTCCCATCTCCTTAAAATTCCCTAAATGCCATTTTTGCCTACTTTTTCAAAAATTACGGAGCGGATTCGCCTATGCTTACGGAGAAGAAAGTGACGTCCCTAGATCTTCACAACCAAAATAACGCTACCTCCTTTTTTGCGGGGATTGTTAGGTTGGTTGTCATTTTTCCTCGAGAGGTCCTGCGGGTAGAATCATGACCTTGCTTTGACCTTGTGAAAGAGTCTGCACAATGTTTGTGGTTCTAGGCAAACATTGACCTGGTAATCAAAATGATGGTGCAACTTTTGCATTCTTGAGTTATTTTGAGATATGGAAGGGGTTAAATAACAATAACGGGAATTCGCATTATCAGTACTCTGACCTCTGTCAGATATCTTGAGTTGATTAACATAAATAAAATTGTATATTCTGTTGTAACATTTCCATACAACAATTGCAACAAGAGGTTAGTGTACATTAAGACGGCTCGATCATTTATTCCGAAACTATACTAAGTCGAAGACAAACATTTAAATGGTATTATATGAAAGATAATTGTCCATTGAAACTATTTGTAAGATTAAAAATTTGAAGAAAAAAATCGTCTATGGGTTCAAAAGCAACAAAACTATCAAAATAATGAAAACTTTGGCTTGAAATCCCAAGATGGCTGCCGTGAGCGTGATTGGTTTTTCAAATGCTTAGAAAAATAGCCTCAGAATAAAATTAAGTGGAAGATAAGGCCATTGTGCATATTTTTATATGAAAGAAACTTGGATAAGAATACTTTAAGACGAAAAAAAAATGAAGCCAAATTCGTCTTTGGTTTCGAATCCCAAATTTAGCAAAATTGTCAAAAATCCAAAATGGCTGAATCAGCACTAAATGATGAGGGCTGACCCTATGAATTTGAAACCATTTTCCAATCAATCGGATCAATATAATGTTTACCCCCACTGTGACCTTGAAATGGTTTTTTTGCCTGTCGTGCAAACACCAAGGTTGTATATATAGGAAACTATACCTTTTTTTAATCCTTAGAACCAGATGAAATGTCTATATAACTTTATCCCGTATACAAAATTTCCCCTGTGATACCCCTTCCCTGTCGTAAAATGCTCAAGGATGAAAAAAATCATCATCAGCTTTGACCAGCATGTCAATGTTGCCCGGAAACCATCAACGTCTTGGTGCAGACTCTTGTCTAGGTCATATTGGTAACCGCAATGACTATCGGGACGTAGAGATTACCAGTGTCCCCAGGTCTTCGTATTTTTCCAGAGACTGTATGGAATAAAGCGGTGACACTCTGATTCAACAACCGAATGCGTTCTACTATTGGGCCTCACTCTGCAAGCTTCTGCAGGAACTGCTTTGTGTAAGGAACCGCCCTCTGTGTGTATGACACTGTAATGTTACACCACTAACTCACTTATACACAGTTGTCTATGAACGAAATGGCATTTTTAGCATGATTTTCGTTCACATTTAAAACTCTCACAGCGAAATACAACACTATCACACCAAAGTACAGATAATATCACCAAATAACTAAATTTGCTATTGGGGACCAGACAATTGTAGTCAACTTACCAAACACCAAACTCGCAGCATGTCAGACCGCCATCACAAGATGCCCTACAGTCGCTGCGAACTAGTGCAGGGCATATCGATGTGAAATTGATGACGCGATTATGCCTTCAAACTTTCTGTCCAAATACCACTTAGTTTAAGAAAACATATCAGCTACCATGTCAATAAATCACTTTCGTAATAACTAAGCATTTTTTAGCATTTTGAAAGGTTTTAAGATGGTCATGGCCAATAAAGGTCTCCACACAAGAATTTTTATCCTTACGGCGCGGGTTAGTGGTGTAAACCCTTTTAAAAAAAGTGCACCGAGAGTTTCACATATCAGGTTGTCCCCTTAAATATCGAAAGTTCTGATTTTGGCCCTGATGTAAGATTTCCATAAAAAATTCCCCATCTGCACGGATTAAGGCTGAGAAATGTTTCTTTGGTACAAAACTTGTGCACTTTCTAATTTCGTATATGATCAAATACAAAATTCAGCCTATGTTTTACATTGAAATATAAGCAAATCAAAATCACTTTTTTTTTCTTTAAGACATTTCTGTAGCATAATACAAGGTAAGAAATCTATTGGGGTCAATCTATTTAAAATTACTATTATGACACAATATTTGGGTGCATTAAAAATTTCTCGTTGCACCTTTAACCTTTAAAGGCTAATTGTCAGTCAGTGATTTTTCGTCGGGTTAATTATGCCCCGCGAAATTATTGACCGGCGAAAGTAAAAATTCGGATCCCTTCTCTCCCAAGGTTGATTTGTTTTTATAGCATTAGATTTCCTAAAGTTAGGTGATTACGTAACAATTGGAACTGCCATGTGTACGTTGCTACTACATGTGGTACGTTTCACTCTCATATATAGACAAATTTGCAAAATTCAATAATATTAAGAAATGGTTCGCACATTCGCTAACTTTATATACTTAGTCTAAAGGTACCAGTATTCAAAGAGTAGTGAATATTGATTGAAGGATAAGGAGGTTTTTTTTGTTTTAGTTCTCTCAATTCGTGGATTATCCTGTGTTTCAAATATCATCAAAGTTCATACAAAATATTTCGAAGCTTAGTTTACGAAGGGGAGCAGTTGTTTACATGCAATCCTCGACATTCTGACTGTATTCTCTCTGGTAAAGCTATAAGTATTATGATGCTTACATACATAATTTGTAATAAGTAGTTCCCAATGGAAGGCCTAAGCTTGCTAATGCGATAGGATTGCCAAAGGTGTTTATTGTGGTACTCCACGAAACACGACCAAACCTTGTTTATCCTCTGCCCATCGTGGGGTACTCTTTAAAATTTTAATCAGGCAGGCAGAGTAGTGGGCACGAGTTAGAGCGAGATTCCATCAATTAGATTCTATATTGATTTTATGCTTAACAACATATCCGTACTCGTAACCAAACGCTGGGAGAAAATTTAATAACAAGCAGCTGAAAACAAAGCGTTTTAATGAATTTTACATAAGGTTAGCGTCTGTTTGTTCATTCTTTGTTCAATGAATACAAAAATATCAAAATTAATGAAGTAACCCTTAATCAAGAGATATAATACAGTACCCCCTTATTTACCATATATATATATATATATATATATATATATATATATATATAATATATATATATATATATATATTATATATATATATATATATATATGGTAAATAAGGGGTTACCTCACTTGGGGGTTTTGGGGTGAAGACCCTTCTATCAAGATGAAAACTTTATATACTTAAATGTGGCCATTCCCTTTAAAGTAACTGTAATAACAAAAACAAAACAAGAGAGCTTAACATGACATGTAGATGAGTATTTCCCTACCATATTATTTAACATGATATGTAGATGAGTATTCCCTACCATATTATTTAGAAGGAAGAAAAACATATTTAGAAGAATCTACTGCTAATTGAAACACCCTCTAAGCAGTTCTAAAGTGTAATTTAATAAGTTCCCAAATTTGTCATAATACTAAATTGTTTTCTGGATGCTTTGCATTTGAAAACCAAGATATTCCGACAGACTGTTGGGATATAAAGACAACATTATTGTACCTGCAAAGCATGTTCCGCAAAATTAATAAAGGAAACCTTTCCCCGTTGGCAATACTCTAACACGCTTGGTGTATTGTATCAATCTTTTGAGGGCATTTTTCACCACTTACCCTAACCACCACATTTTGCACCTAACATTTCGCAGTATTTACCATCTACCGCTGAAAATCTTTTTTAAAATTCTCAGTGGAATGTTAAGATTCCAATCAACATGGGTACTCATGGGGAAATAAGAGCGGGCAATAATTGCTAAATCTGTTGTTACGTGTAGGAACCAGCGGGTCATCCGCTAGTTATGTTTACGATATTGCCTGGTCTGTTTCCCGCACAACGGGCTATCCGGCGGGCAGCAGGCGAAAATTGATTGGAAGAGACTGTGTAATGCGCTTGCGTCAAATGCTTGGAAAGGTTCATGCGCAGTTTGTTGTAGTGTTGTCAATGTGGCAACCGATACGGGTGCTAATATGCATGGGGCATACCCAGCTGTTTGTCATAGGTTAGAAATATCGCATGGCCACGGTCATAGCTAAGGTTGAAAGTAGCAAGGCGGCCTCATCGTCATGGAATGCTAACGGAATTTAACTTTCATGTCGTGAAAAGTATTACTTAACGTTTCATTTGATGAAAACCGCCTTATTTTTCCAAGTTACTGTTTGTTGTTACAATTTTCGACGTAAGTATCAAACAATCATACTCAGTCGTACACAGACTTGCTTGGGCGTCTACTTCTTTTACTGTCCACGGTAGAAAGCTAAACTATGGTTGTATGTGACGTCTACTCAACTCTGGACAAAACGCCTGCTAGACTTTGATTTAGAAACTCACATTCGAGACAAGCCTATCAACAGTCATCATGCAATTATGCACCACAAAATATATGCTTACGATACCCTCAGCATCAAGGAACATTTAGTTCAAGGTTAAGGCTTCAATTAACTAACGACGATCATTCTAGTGGAAGAAGTATGGCGACTAATGATTGGAGTAGATTTGGTCCCTGTGTCTGGAAAAAGCGACTTATTTATTTGTTCGTCTCTCTAAGTTTAATAACTTACGCACCAAAGAGTGAGTATATTTTGTATTTTCAATTTTCTATTAAAGTTGTATTTTAAAAATATGGAATGGTTTCAAAAAATCAAGCAGAAAGGCAATTTATAAGGAACTGTGAAAAAAAAGCTGTCACTATAATTTTATTATATGCCCTTTTAAAGAGGCACTATTTAAATAGAGTCATGCTACTAAAACACATACTATAACATATTTTAACATACAACATAAACCGTCAGACTATTTTGTTGTATTAGGTTTCAGTGGTAGTTACTTTGTACAATGTCTTACATTTTTCTTAGTACACAAAAATTGTAAAGTACAAAACTGACGATGATGTTGACGATAATGATGTAATGAAACATCTTTTAGAAAACATAATTTGACAGGAAAAGATTTTGAAACCAATACCAATCCAACGGTTTTTTAATTCCAGTGAAAATGAACAAAATATTCAAGCAAGCTAAAAACGGCTAACATTGAAACCGGAAGTGTTCCTCCAGGACATGTACGCATACAAGTCTTCCAGAACCTTTCATTCTGTAGCACGCATTCGAATATTCATTATGGAAAGGACTAGCTGGTTTGTGTGAGTTAATTGATGCGTACAATTGCACTTGTTTAGGTCTTCTGTCGTCTTGTTAATGTATAATAAGTGAGATTCTCGTCATGTTTCTACTTTGCTTATTACATGACACCACGGGCCATAGGCTTAAATTGTGCGTAATACAAATGGATACAAATGCTTTTAATTAGTGTTTCTTCTATTAATTTACTAATCAAGCTACAAACATAGACAATTCTACTTTCATCTATCACTTTTCAGTCATCAGAATCACCAAAATATTATGAATTTGTATTTTGACTCTACATTGACTAGCTGATTTAACTCTTATTGTGTAAGTCATTAAAGTCAATTACAACAATCACACTGTCATAATTTATTCATATGATTACTCATCAGAGGTAAATCAATTCCTAAAGTGGGCCATTCTTCAAAAAAGTAAAGCTTTTTGATAAAAAATGAAATTAATGGTATTGCAAATTTCTTTACATTATCATGTTAACCATCCTTCCAAGTTTCCTGCATGATATTTTTAAACAATATGTTCAACTCAAACACCCTCATTTGCATAAATGAATGTGTTTAATATTTTAGGATAAAAAGTGAGATTATTACACCATTTTGCTTCTTTAGTTTTATATTGAATAACAATTTACTTTTGTTTGAAATACTACATTAAGTATTGCGTGAAAAATTACAAATTTATAGGAAATAGACAAGTAATTAACAGAGAATTTAATTGACTTTGGTATGTCACACACGTGACCAAAAGACAAAGAAGTTTTTATTACTAGAAAACCACTGTCTCAGTAATATTCATATTTCATGTCAAAATCCAGTTTATATGTACCTTCCATTATTCAAAATAATTGGTTTAGATCTCTCTTTATTGATGTGCTAATTACTGTCACACACGTAACCAGCATTCACCATATTTGAAGGACATAAATTTCTGGTCATATTGAAGAAGGTAGCAGTGTTAACTTTTATTACCAGTTAAAATATGAATATGATCAGTTTAAACAAGAAAACAACAATTAATTATAATAAAGACTGACTTAAACTTAATTTCCATGTATTTTTGAAAGTTATTACTGATGCCATTGTAATGAAAGTGTTTGAAATAGTTGAGAATATGGAAATACACAAGATTTTATTACAACTTAATTTTTGGTGCACATTAACAAGGGTCACCAATTTTGTGTTATAAGTCAATGGAGATGTCACACACGTAACCACCAATGTCACACACGTGACCGAACTTAGTGATATAAAGTTGTTAATTACAAAGTAAAGATTGCTTGTTACTTTTAATTACCAACAAAATTATCCGTTTTTAGGTCACCGAAGAATGTCCTAACTTGTATTTTAAAATATCTCTATTGCTATATGTTTTAATGTATAATGGCTTTATATATATAATATATATATATATATATATATATATATATATATATATATATATATATATAATATATATATATATATATATATATATATATATATATATATATATATTATATATATATATATATATATATATATTTAAGAGTGACCCATAATGGATGTTCTAAGATTTTTAGTTTTGCATGTCATAAGTTTTTAAATAACTTGTTTGACATTAAAGCTTTATTGTACTTTGATTCTTATTAATATTCATCTTTGACATTCAACATAGGACTTTGTAATTTTTGTAGGTGATATTTTACAAGGAGCTTTTTTATATTTCGTGTAAAAGGCAGTTGAGACGCTGCAACTCCGGTAATCAGTTCTTTTTTATATGACACCAAATTCTGGTTCTTCTTGATTTGACGACATACACAAGTAGTGTTTCTTTATAGCATCTGCACGTCTAATGATTGACGAATATTTAACGTGCATAGTACCTATGTTTTCTAACGAATTTATTGGGAAATGGCAATAAGATTATTTAATGTTGAAATCGCATTTGGTAATCAAATTAATAAAGGTAGTTCTCTATGGACCCGATCATCACATATTCCTTTCAAATTATCTCGTACAGCTATCATAGTGTACTTCCCTGACCAAGGGTGTGGAAATTGAAACTATATATAAGCACTGCAATTAAAAATTCCTTTGCATTTGAAACTGGCCTGAAAAATACGTTGGCAGATTTGTGGGACATAAGTACACCCACGGGCGTGAAAATGTAAATAAATGTGTGGCTCGTGACAGACGTTATTAACTGTGGGGTATACATACATACACATTTCCGTGGCCTGTAATTACTTACATAGGGGTCACACACAATAGGTGACGCCGAGACCTCATTTCCTTTCAATCATTACGAGTATCTGAAAGCGATATGTCAAAGGCAGTCAAAAAACACCTTAGGATAAATATCTCGTAATATGACCCTTTTTTTCGTTATTTTGCCCATCTTCATATGCAAAATCACTTTTATTCCCTTCCTTCTTATCAGTTTTTTCTTTTGCCCTCATGTTTTATCTATTTTTGGTTTAAACTGTTCGTTTGTTTGTAGTTTTATTTAGATCAAGTAACTTGTGAAGAATGGAGCTGGAGCTGGTTCACATTTTTAAAAATGAAATATAAATTAAAACATGCAACTAACACTCAAAGAAATTCAAATACGCATTAAACGGTTGAATTCTCAATTCCATTTCATGTTTTTACTCTTGGCCTAGCTCTTGTGCTCTTCATAGAATACTATGTAATATAAATCATGATATTTGACCTTGATCCTGCCTTGTACAATTGAATAAGGGCTTTTGATCTCACCCCAAAAGGTAGCACTTATTTCCACTTGATTCCAAAGATAATGTACATTGTCACACTACTGCACTGCAAAAACTAGGGTGTTAAAATAACACTCTACTTTTGCAGTGTATGAATTATAGTGTATCTGCCAATTGCCAATGTTTCTACAAGACTGTTCAAAAAGCTTTCAAAGGGCGGGCGTTGATGTCCATGATGGGCGGTATAAACTACAATATTATCATCAACTTGTAGTGAGCCAGTTATTTAAGAATGTGTCATCGCACGTCGCTAGTGATACCAAAACATATCATGTTTGACCTTTCAATCGAAATACATTTGAAATACAGCTATAACACAAACCCACGACATGTCAAAATTCATTTTACGAATTGATACGTTGGAGAAATGTGTGTAGCTTTCCTATACAATTTATGCAGGCAGCACTATATGTAAGAGGGGATGTGGCAATATACTTACTTATCATATAAATTGAGTTTTTAGAGTATTTTGCGGCTGTTCGCTATTTTCAGATTGTGCAATTGTAACCCAAGAGAACGAATACGGTATAGTCAACGTACTTGTTCGGAGTTGGTCCTATCGCGTTGCTTAATCGACGCCATGCTTGAACTTTAGGTGGTGTGGCCTGACATTTTATGCCACAATTAGATGATAAGCCCGTCTATATCGATAAGTTTCAACGGCCAGGAAGATGATAATATTTCATAAAGGGAGAAACGATTGTGACAATTGGTAATAACAATAATAATAATACATTTCATTCATAGCTAAGGTACCCTTGTTAAAATGTTCATCAAAATTCCAAAAGATTTGTTATACTCTGTTCTGTGATAATAGTTTAATAACGCTAAAAAGCGATTGGATTACTATAGATGAAACTGTTCTAACGCATTATCTATTCAGAAATTGTCTCATACTGAGAACATGTAGTGCAGCATACGTGTCTCTCTTTAAAATAGAGATAGAGAATCGGGTTTTCAACAAACATAAGTATTTAATTTCTGGAAATTTAAGTATGACGTTAATATTTTATTTACTGTTATATATTATTCCCTGCGATTTAGGGAAAAAATTGCAGCAAGAAAGTCAATATGGATAGTGAACATGTGAATCAGGCAATGGATGCCTTAAAACTCGATAAGAGTAGTTTGAGGCTAAAAGGTGCTAGTGTATTATGTTACACGAAGAATAAGCGTGTCACTCAAATGTGTACTTATGAATTACGGTTGTGTAATTGGTAATGGCAGGTTGATTAAGATTGAGCATGTTAGAAGAAAGGCCATTTTTTTAAAGAACTATTTTAAACGTTCATGTTTAATACTTTCAATAATGTACTTTACAGATCAAGTGTTTGGCCAATTTGTCGCCTGCTATAGAGGTGCTAAAATTAATATTTAAAAAAAATCAAGCTAAGAATAAAAACGAAACATGACTAAATGAATTTCCATCGGTTCTAATTTGTATACGGTTCTAATCCGTTCGGTTTTGCCTCTTTCTCTTTACTAAAGTGAAGACCCTGAGGTAGATGTAGTCTAGTCTTGAGTAAGTTTATTCAACCTTGTGTCGCAATGCTCTGTGTTTTTATCGCATCACCTTTTCGATGTCTTCCCCATCTCCTTAATATATACACATAATTTCCTCATTTTTAGGGAAGACTTGATAAATCAGTTACTCCTCGTCCCCGGGTTAGTTTTTACCATGTATACAGCTATGTATAGATTACTTATCGGTCAGTAAGAATAAAATATAAGGCGCGCATAAGTTTAATTTAACTGACATTAAAATAAGTATTTTCTACTCTCTTAACATTAATTAGACAAACTGACAAGTTAAAAAATAACTTTACAATATAATAAATGTACTAGGTAAAGTGTCATGCAACAAGTAAGCCACGCTCTAATATCATTAGCATAAGATGGAGTGAAACTTGAAGCGTTGAAGACCAGACATGATCGATGAGCGAGTTCTCTATAGAGGAAACTTTTGAACAATATTTATTTTGCGCTGGTCTATCCATTTAAGTGAAACACAGCGATAGCAAGCGCCATATTGTGTTACCAGTTAGATCGATCAACGAAATTTAGGTAGATTTGAGTGAGTGAAAAGGTTAGCCAAGGAGTTCCTTAAAGCTAAAACACACCATTGTTACTGTGAACATAAATCGTTTGTGAAGTTACACTTATTCGCCATGTAATTCAGATGCTTTGGTAGATAGAGTGTTCCTTATGTGCGGGCCCTGTAGGTTTTTTTTAGTTTAAAGAAATACTGACTTACGGTTTTTGTCCAGTTCCTTTTCCAAAATGATGTTCCAAAGGGGCGAGATTGGGCCCAATGGAGTATAACTATAATGCTCTCATGAATGGAATTGACAAGATAGAATTGCCTTCAGAGACTCCAGTTAGTGTTCTCGTTTCATTTGCAGGAAACCAAAACGGACGCTTGCCACTCCCCTTCCTTAAATGCCCGACATGGCCCAGAGGCTGCAATTCCGAGCGCTTGCTCGGACTTATCGAGAAACAAATATTGAAATTTTCATCTTATTTGCAAAGAACTCTTTACTCTCATTTCAATTGCATGCTTTCTTGTCATCCTAAAAATCAAACGAACTAAAACTAATAGGGGACAATAATTCTGGACTACTGCTCTTCATCTACAGAATAATGTACACCATAAAAAATCACAAGGTCTCAGAAACTACAAACTTATTTTTTTTTTCAAGAGACTAGTCCTTTGGGCCTCCTATTATTTGGTTTGTTTCGGTCGTCATCCCGGTCGTCATTCCTTTTCATTTCTAGCCCATTGCATTGCTTTATGGATTGATGGATATAAATGTACAGGGTGTCTACAAAAATGGTGCAAGGCAAAAGCGCCCTCGTAAGAGGTGAAAAAAAAATAAAAACAGTGACGCAATATTTACCTCATATGAAGTCTTCGCTTTTGAATACCGTTTACAGCATCCTATTTAGTTGTTTCAATCTAGAGATATAAATGTCACGTCACTTTGTTATTTTTTCACCTCCAACCAGGTTGCTTTTGCCTTGCACCATTTTTTGTGGACACCCTGTATATAATATCATTGTTAATTGCATGTTATCAAAATTATAATTCCAAGTACTATGAAAAACTTTTACGTATATAATTATTTCGATTATCTCGAACAAATTTGTCCTGCACTAATTGTAGAAGGGTAGTGCTTGAGTCATCATGCTAACACTCATTTTTTGGTTCTTCCCCTGCATTATTCCATGAGAAATAGGACTGCAAGTGAATAATTGCTCAATGTTCCTCATTTTCTATCCATTCCATTATTGGAATCCTTAGCTGATATGATATGATTACATATTTTTAATTTGCCATTTTGTAGTCCTATTTGAGTTTACCTGAACAAAACCTTGCCTTACAAATATCTCTGACTTAATTTTAAACAAATTTTAATATTTCTGATCAAAACTCTGCAAATGTGTTAACTGTAAAATCATAAGAAAATCAGTCAAAAGATGAATAAGTTTGGTAGTAAGCGGTGGAATAACATCGTCCAAACTGCTTCCAAAGATTCTAAATTACCGAATCCTAAATGGAGTGAGATTAAATGTAACATCAAACAAATCTTCACAAATGACCAATATGAACAGTGGAGGGACTATATTCGGCCATTGGTTGTCCAAGGTAATATGCTAAAAGTTATTGAAGCTGAAAAGTCGGATCTTACATGGAAATCCATGATTTATAACTTACCCAGAAATGTTTTGGGCTTTGCAGTGAAATCTTCACTCTAACAATTATTTTACTCATGTTGAGTAAAAATGTCACAGCTCTTAATGTTGAGTAAAATCTTAGTCAAAGTTGAGTAAACCTTACTCATTGTTGACTAAATCTTAGTCATTGTTGGGTAAAATATACTCAGCTTTGTGTAAGGTTTACTCAACTTTGACTAAGATTTTACTCAACATTAAGAGCTGTGACCTTTTTTACTCAACATTTTTTGAAGTCTTGTATTGATTTTTTGCCCACTTTCACCAATCTTTGGAATTGGGGAAAGAGGGTACATGTGAAATGCAAACTATACATGCAGACACAACAGTATTATTATCCATATGATCCAGTCATTCAATAGCCCGATTAAAAACTCTCAAGACAATTTCAAAATATATGCTGATCCTCCTGGATATACCATGACTGGAGGTACCCTCCCACGAGCATCTTGCCTACTGCCCAAAGACCGGATATTATTATCATCAACAATACCAAAAAGTCCAGGCGCGGATCCAGGGAGGGGGCGGAGGGGACGCGCGCCTACCGGTAATTCTGCAAAATCTTGTAAAATCAGCCCATTTTGGACAAGTTTCAGCCTTCAGCCCCCGGTAATTTTGACGTTTTGAAATTCTGGATCCGCCCCTGAAGTCCATCCACATTCAAAAGGTCCATGACCTCAAAACATCTCGGTATGAAAACCTTCAGTCCGATATTATCCAGGAAGGGTTATAAATGTCATCTTAACTGCATTGAGATTGGTTCCAGAGGGTTGGTGACAGCTGACAATATGGATAGATTGGGCAAGGTTTTCAACTTTCTCGGTGGTAAATCTAGTACAAAAAAGCTATTTGCCAAAAATCTGAGCAAAATTGCCATCTCATGTAGTTATTCCATTTGGAACGCTCGAAATGAGCCTAACTGGGATTCCGTCCCATATATGAAGATTTAAAGGGGGATGGCCCGATTTAAGGATATGAATTTTTTATCTTGCTAGATTTGCCTTCACTCCAAAACCCCATCTGTAAAGTTTCGCGCCGATATTTCAATCCGTTTTGATGCGAGAGCTAAAAACGTAATTTTGTAAGCCCCATAGAGTACTGCATAAAATTAATATTGGTCGACCACCATGGGGCACATTTTCGCTCATAACATCCAAACCAAACATCCTTTGGCTCTAAGTTTTCACAGGGTAAATGAGAAAAATAGTAGCTTTCTTTCTGATACCAAAATGTTGACCACTTCCGGTAAAATCTAGGGTTTCTGAGGACGAGGCTATTAGCGATCGGGCCATGGCCATTAATTATTCCTGTTCATTGTTGTCGGTTGTCCCACCCCATGCTTCCTGGGCTTTTCACTTTTAAATAGTCTATTTGTGTGTGTGTTATGAATTATTTTGTTCATGTATTTTGGTGCTGGTTTCCCCTGTCTGTCTGCTGTTCTCTTTTTGGAGTTCAGTAGCATGCCCTGGGGTATATGTATTTTCTTTGTTATTTTGATGTTTTTTAATGATAATAAAGAATGGTGGAATAATAATAAATATAATGAATTTCCAACAGTGTTTGATGTTAAAAAATGGCACATTTCACTTTTAAATTGCTACCATTGAAATAAATAATTTTAAGATATCTAATTGTTTTGAAAAATTGATATACATTTTCAGTAAGCTAGTGAAGAAAGTAATGTGTATACTGTCCTATGAAATATTTTATTTTAAAATTGATTAAAGGTCTAATGTTATTCGAAATTTATCACAATAAAATTAATCATGTGTAAGTCCTTGAAAACGTTTGATATTTAGAGGCACCTTGGTATAAAATGGCGTCAAACTGTAATTTTAAAATAAATCGACCAGAATAATAAAATGGCACAATCTGGATTTGCCCCATTTATTAATATTTCATTTGACTTATCCTAAATGGTCAGTTTGTCAGTTAACTTTGAAAATCACATTCCAACAACTAAATTCAAGGGTTAAAGTGCGAGAACGCTAAAAATATCAGGAGTGTAACATTGGTCTTCCACTTAAAATTGTACATAAATACAGTACCAGACTATTAAATTAAGCTATACTATTTGTATTGTTGTACATGGTTAGAAGAGACTAACAGTAACAAGCAGAGGTATGCTGTGTTGGATGTGTCTGTTTAGATCTGAAATTGGTGATAGGAGTATAACACTATGATAAGGTCAAGCAGCAAAGCTGGAGAAGATATACTCAAATCAACATTAGCATACACACTATTCAAATAATACACCGTGTTGTACTTTCTTGAAAACAAAAAAACAATCATATATCAGCAATATTTACGCATTTTAAATAATATCAGATGGTTTTGGCATATTAAACTAAACTAACAGCAAAGTATACAAAATAGTGGTTTGGAAAACTTCTTGTCTTCTTCTTATCGTGTCCAAACACAGTGGTTCTCAAATATGATCCAGCCAGAGATAAGTACAACGTCTGGCTACTTCACTGAATTCTACAAGGTCCTTGTCTGTGCATTGTTGCAATGGACAGGCCAAGAGATGTTCATTATCGGTGGTGCTGCTCCACAGCCACAGGTGGTGTCCTGATCTGCTTCCAGGTAGCTCCACTTCTGCAAGGAAACCTTGGATCGGCCGATGCTGGTTGTCAATCTGTTGAGACATCGCCATTCAGCCCATGAGGAGTAAGCTCCAAGTGGAAGATGCTCACCAGGTTCAATAGCTATAGATATTACTTGGTTGATAGCAAGTCTTTCTTTCTACAAGGCGACTTTCGTAAACTCCTTAGACTTTGCTGAAGAAATCCTCTCTGGATTTAAGGCGGTTAGCAGCAGGTCTATGTCCGGACATAGCCTGTGTGCAACGAGCCCACGTTTTTCAGAGTTGGTTGTTACCGTTACAACAAAAAACTGACACAGAGGTTCCCTAGGCTATGCCTCGTCCAACGGCATTGTCAATACGCCGAAGAGTACTTGCACTCCGACGGGAAGGGTACAAATAATCCAAAGTCGCTGATTTTCTTGGATATCGCAGAGTACAGTCTGTAAAATCCTCAGACATCATCGAGAGGTGGGTCATTTGAGGCCACGAAAATGCCAACGAGCCGTCTTCGTCGTTTGTGGAGAAGACACTGTGGAATCAACGTTTCCCGCCAAACTGTAAATCGAGCAAGCCGAATGGCCAAATGTTCACGCCTAACCGTTCACCACAGAGTTGCTTGACATCGCTGGGATAGGGAGCACAGAAGATTACAACTCGGACACTGCCGACATGTTGTCTTTATGGACGGGAGCCGCTACATCTTGGCTCGTCTCATAGACAAAGGGTTCGTCGATACGTGGTGAGAATCTCTCAGATGACTGTATTCAGAAATCGACTCAAGGTGGTGGTGGCTCAGTGATTGTATGGGCCGGTATTCATTATGGAGGAAAAACGTCACTGGTGATGCCAGATGGAAACATGAACACCGTCGTTTACCTGTATTCTGGAAAACCACAGCCTGCCACATGCAGTGGTTTATGCAAATTATTTTCGGCTGCAAGACGACAAGGCCACGCCGCACAGGGCCGCTGTAGTGAGACAATTTCTTGAGGCAGAGGGGGTGGAGCAGATACCGTGGCTTGCTTGCTCCCCTGATATGAACCCTATCGAGCATGCCTGGGATGCCTTAGGCCAAGCCTAAGACTCTACAGGAGTTAGCTCAGGCTCTGACCGATGAGTGGGACGCTCTGCCCATTGACATCATAAACAACCTTGTGGACACTATGCCGCGACGGCTTGACGCGCTGATTCATGCCAGGGGTGACCATACTCGATATTAGCCTTTCAGGCTAAGGACACAGTTCGTAAAGGGTTAATTGTGGACTAAGTTCAATGTGATATGTTCGGAAGAGACTGATCAATCAAGTAGTGTGGCGATATACACCCTAGATATGTACACCCTAGATATGTTCATGCTGTAAGAATCATTCCATTAAAAGTAGTAAACATATTTTATTCCAACTTTATGAGCAATAGTCTAGAGAAAGTTTAATGCAGTTTGAGTCGGAAAAGTGGACCTATTCGAAAAAAGTTCATAGGTAAAGCCTGGGATCAGGAAATGAAAAAAAAAAAATAGAATGTTGTTGTATATAGTGTCAAGTATAGTAACTGCAAAGTGCAATTGATAAGAAGTATGATGAAGGGTTTTGGTGTTGGAGCATTGTTTCCACACTAATTAGTGCTAGATCTACCGTATCTATAAAGATTAGTCAAATTATTTAAAGAATTGCCAAAAGCATTTGTAAGACTTGAGAACCCGCTTTGATAGATTGAGCACAATACTGTACCAAAGTATATATTCCCAGTTAAGAGAAGGGAGAGTAAAACTTTCCTTGAACAACAAGGTTTCTGATATGAGTACGCAAGAAACTAGCAATTGGAGATTTGAAGAAATTGCCTTTCTTTTGCTTTCCCTGATGCTTTAATTGATATATTAATTCTTATAAATATGGTTACTTTGAACTATCGTAGATTTTTTCCAATAAACCAGATTTCTCACTGCAAACATGAGTCAAGACAATGATTGCGAATTTCATCACCTTTATTTGCCATGACATGTGATGTGAGAGAATATCTGAACGGGTAACATGCAGAGAGTACATAACAGTGCACTGATCGATAGCCACATAAACCTCTGATTATCTCAATACCGGTGTCATAAACTACAGTGTCCGCGTGACTGAGTGTCCTACCACCCATCTGTCTATTGTGTTCGCCATTGAGTGCTGTATGCATCGTTTGTTTTAGCACTGTACCCAAATGGCCTCGTATACAAGGTCACGGTTTATTCCGTACATGTTGCTATGGTAGCTAGGACACTCTCTCATGGGGGACACTCAGTTTCTTTACACGGGTCTCAATATCATCTAACAATAGAAGTATGAACTTGTTGGGATTTCTATACCTTCCGAAACCACGCTTTTTTCGAAACTTAAATTTCATCGTTTTTAATTCTCTCTTTTCAACCCAATCATCCTTTTACATCATATTAGACCAACTTAGATATGTAGTTGGCATTCAGGTATTTAAGACCTCAAATCTGTAAATGTTAAATTGTAGAACATTCATATTTCCTTTAGTGAAAACTTGTTACATGTAGATTTAATATCTACAAACAACACACCAAGATAATGCTAAAATCGTTTATGTAAATATTTAGTGATTTTCACTAATTTGTGCACAAAAGTATACAAATAAAAATTAAAAGAGATATTTTGATCAAAGGATCAATGACGATATTTTTGTGACCGATAGTTTTGACCTATGACCTCCTAAAAATCATAGGCCCGTTTTTGTTAATGTATCCAATTTTACCAAAATTGACAATTTGTTGCCTTGTTAAGCACTATACATTTTTGTCGCGGAGAAAAGTCGTTTTAACCTAGATACTATAGTCTAGATATTTGATGCTTCATCAAAATGAGGTCCATTTTACATTGCACTGGTAGAGTAATAACCATGGCAACCACAAATACCGCAATTTTCACTTATTTTTGTTTGTTATAGAATGTCAAAATGACTGAAAAGTGCAGTCAATTGTGATTGCCATGGCAACTACTTTACCTTTAAAATCTGAAATGGATTTCAAAATGAAAGCACTCTCAAATATTTCTTGAGCAAAATGGCAAGGCTTTTTTAACACCGTAACTCACATATTTCTCATTTGATTAGTTCCGTTATGCTTAGTTAGTTTCCATTTGAAATAGTCCTAAAGCTTTCACTATGCTGCCCAGCTCACCTATGCTGCCTAGCTCACCATTAAAATCGGAACACCTACCATACTTGTTTCAACGTATTCTGTGTTGATCAGAAATATATGTAGTCTGACTTAAAATTTGGACAGATTAGGGGACATATTTGATTTGTCATCAGACATCGTCTGAAATTAATAAATTTGGAAAGAGCATCCTTGCCTCTGATATGTGAAATAGTTGCTATCGATTGCATGCACAATACCGACTAATTTCAAATTGGAACACTCATTGTGAGTGCGTGATTGAAAAAGTCACTTGTTTCAAAGAGGTTTACTTTTCAAAGATTCATTCGGGAGAGAGAGAGAGAGAGGAGGGGGGGTTGAAGCTACCAATTGCGTGTGACACAAGACCGGCAAAATAATTGTTTCCTTTTATAAAGTAAATCATGTAACAGGTGTATTCTACGATAAAGTATAGAAGGTTTTTCCATGTATCTGGGTGGTCTTATCACTTACCTATTTTTTTATCACAAAAATGAAGAGCTATTCTGATACCCATAATTTATATCCACGGCAAAGGTTTTATAGTGCACACCACAATACCGGGGTTAATCTTCTCGAAGGTTTTTTTTTTTTTTTTTTTTGGAGGGGGGGGGGGGGTTGAAGCTACCAATTGCGTGTGACACAAGACCGGCAAAATAATTGTTTCCTTTTATAAAGTAAATCATGTAACAGGTGTATTCTACGATAAAGTATAGAAGGTTTTTCCATGTATCTGGGTGGTCTTATCACTTACCTATTTTTTTATCACAAAAATGAAGAGCTATTCTGATACCCATAATTTGGTAGACGTTTCATATAGAAGTTCCGCCATGCGCCGTATGACGTTGTGCAGTAGTGCTTGACGGAATGAATGGCAATACCTCATTTGCATCAATGGGACTTCTATATGAAACGTCTACCCATAATTTATATCCACGGCAAAGGTTTTATAGTGCACACCACAATACCGGGGTTAATCTTCTCGAAGGCGAAAAATCAAGCCGCTTACTCCCTCCAAAGATAGCTCTTAGTTGGTGGAAAATACCGTCAGGAAATCACTCATTTAAATGATGTAAGGATTCAAAGGGTGAGAAATGTTTCGTTACATTTTACTACTGGAAAGAATACCGATTTTTTTGTGGTGTGCACTCTATAGGAGAATAATATCCTGATACGGCCTATTTAATGCATGGGGACATAAGGGGAAAAAACAATCTTTTTTATTGTTAATGTAGCGAGACAATTAGCATTTAGAGGATTTCGCTGTTGGTTAAAGTGAATCTAATTGTAAATTTTCACGGAAATAAATTGTAAAGAAATCTTAAGCGTAGGCAAAGTGATAGAACAATTCATCTTTATGCAAGATACAGTCGATTCCGGGAACAATTAAGTATACTGATATTGAGACAAGCCAAGAAAATAATTGTCATACCCTGTAACCTCATCACCATGGAATATACGCTATACACTAAGTAAAGAATTCAGCTGTTTTTAATACTAAAAGAATTCAGACAATCCTCAGTATGTGTTTAAAATTTGTGTTCTATCATGACAAATGAAATGAAGTCCAGAGTGTATCTGCCTATCGTTCATGTATATACTGTTTAGTGACATGATTAAAAATGAATAAGAAACAATACCTTCCTTTAATATACTATAATGTTAAAGTATTTTGATCACTTTAGTGTTGCCGCAGTCTACAAGTCCATGCTAGATCAGCACCTCTTTACTTATCATGCCAAAAAAAGCTTACAACAAATGTAATGGATGGTGAATTGAGCAAATGTGATTTTGAATAAAATGAAAAGAATTGAGTGGTATTGAGAACACTGGAAATTCATTTTCTACAAACAGGAGATGTTGATATAGGCCTATGATGATGTCAGTATGCTTGAATGAAGTTCAATTGGAGGACATAAACAATGATGAACACAGGCCCCAGATGGGGCATTTCTAGTGTGGTGAGGAGTCTGTGACAGATACTTGTCTTAGTTTATGGCTAATTTAAGATGTTTTGGATAAATTTGGGTACATTTCAATTGAAATACAAAATAAAAATAGCAAAACTGCGGAATATCTCACGAAAGGAAAGGTTAGAGGGAAAATGCCCCAAGACAAACAGTAGTTTTCGATATATATTTGACAATAGGGAAGGTATTTTGTCGCCGTAGAGAATAAGTCACTATGGGCTAAATATCGACCTTGCAGTTCCATTGAACTTTGTTCAGCTCTAGCTCAGATCTGATTGACATTTATCATCAGATCCAACGTTGTCAATTATTTTGAGATTCAATAACATTAGATTTTTCTAGAAAGAATGATTGTGGATAATCTTCGTATTTCAACCTGCAAGAAACTATCAATGTCACTTACAAAATCGATAAACAGGGAAAGTTATGCCATACAACAAACGCATGTTTATTTTGTAAAAAAAAATGCAATTTTGACAAGGTATTTCTAGCTGGGCAAGAAAACGCCATTGTAGATTACACACCACTAACTCACAGTTATGTAGTCTATAGTAGTCTATGGCAATTGGCAACTTTGAGCATGTTTCTGTCACATTTAAAACTAAAACAGAGGGAATACAACAATATCACACCAAAGTACAAGCTAAAACTAGATATTGTAGTGGTCAAAGACAACAAAAACAGGCGGGCCGGTCAAATCAAGCGTATTATTAAGTTAAGCGCCAATAGCTTCGGGAAATCCAACCCGGGCTGTGAAAAAAGAAACCCAAGCTTCGAAATCTAGCTCTAGCTTTGAAACGCAACCCTAGCTTTTAAAACCGAGCCTTACTCTAGTGTTAGCGGACATGAAAGCGGTTTTGTGGAGGTGGTGTTATAAAAACATGTCCACGCTGAATTTGGAACAGTTTCTTCAAAAGGCCAATATTTTCAGCTAAAACTAAAATTCCATGTGCAGAAGACATCACACATAATAATAACTGGGAAAAATCGGTTTATCGCTCAAGTCATCAGAAGAACCTTGTCAGGATATTTTTTCATCTTCCTCAATTTTAAGATGTTTTCGTTAATAAACAGTACTAATCTATTAATAAGCATGCCATGCTACGACATCAACTTGCATAATATTTTTTATTTTATTGACGTTTTCTTCACTAAGGACAAAACATCGAACCGCCATAGAGGCCATTACATCAAAAGAAATATTGTTATTTAATTACATACATCGGCGAACTAAACGATAGTTCACCATAAATACTAATAAATACTATAGTTAACGTTTATTGTATATGTCAATCGTACAAGTTACACATTGTCTTAAAAATTAAAGCAACATAGCACATTTTTGAAGAGCGCCCCCAATTTTCCAACAAATTGAGATTTTTGCACTGTTGCATTGGTAAATGTTAGTTAAACTATTACCTGTGAGCGTTAAGGCTAGAAAAAGTCTATGTTCGCAACAAAAGAATTTTGTAAATCTGAAAAATTAATTTCGGAGATCTCAGATAATAATTCGACCGCTGCTGGATACGAACATGCCAATATGAAATAGCCAGGAAAATAGCGCCCTGCTAACCTGTCTACGTCATCCATCGTTTGTTTTATTGAGTTCAGGCAAGTCAAGTTAGGGTTATTTTTGTGAGGTGCCGGACAGAATTTGGCGGTTCAGCTCCGCGGTTAAATTACAACCTGGGATCTCGATTCATTTACAAAATCGCTTCTTTTATGAAAAATGCGCACTTTTGAGTATTAACCGTTCGCAGGTATAGTTTACTAAACACCACACATCTGTGAAAAAATCTCAATTTTGAAATTGGGGGCGCTCTTTCGAAATTACTATTATGCTTTTAAATATAAAATGACATCAATTTCTTCTCCTGAATATCATTAACCAGTGATGTACATCCAACTACCTTGACTCCTGCAAATAATGGCGCTTATTGATTTTCAATAAATTCGCCCCGTATTCAAAGACAAAGCACTTCAGGTTCTATTTTTATCTGGAAATTCAGGATTTGTTATTGTCCCTGCAGTTGAAAAGATTCTGATAACACCGCCCGATTTAGATTGAGTTGTCCTCGTTCACGAATAAATAAACCTCGAGCTTCTACGGTGAGTTCAACTAACTTTGACCGTATATTTCCTAATTTATATTGGAAATTAAATAAGATGAACACAATTCATGAAAGATATGTTGTTTGGCAAGCTGTGACCTAAAATCTTTGTGCTAAACCTAATACTAGGGGCCATCGCATTAAGGGAAAAAGATGTTCGGATAAGGTCTTTGGTTTATGCATATCAGCGAACTATCTGATTTCTGCACAGATTAATGGTACATATAATACCTTTCATACTGCGGGCTGCGGGGTATGTCAAGGTCTACAAATGCACATTTTGAACATATAAAATGGCATCTCAATTTCCTTCTCTGAATATTAAGTGATCAGTGAATGTACATCATACTACATCACTCCAGTTAATAATAGCGCTCGTGATTCGTTAAACCACTGGCATGCCGAGGACAAAGCCCCGCAGATTCCTTTTATCTAGACGTGTAGGGCCATTTTATACTGTCCATGCAGTTAAAAGATTCCAGATCTTTCCCGCCCGATTTAGTTTGAGCGTTTATTTTTTTGTATGCATGTCAACACAAATACCTCTCCTCGTCCACGAATAAATAAACCTTGAGCGTTCAATTAACTTTGACCGTGTACATCACTTATTCGAAAGAAAACGAAGATGAAAAATAGTCCATGGAAGAAAAGTTGTTTGGCAGTCTTCATACGAGTAATAAAAACTAAACTCACAACACATCAAAACGTTCAAAACGAGATGCTCTATAGTCGTACGCCGAAAATTTTGGGCAATGATTTGCAAATTGAGTGCGCTGAGTAAAATTGGCCTCAAAGTGTACTGTCACCAAATCCATTTAATTTAAGAAAACAACCAGTCTACCATGTCAATCGTAAAATTCCACCACTTTCTTTAATATAACTCTTGCATTTTCAGGCATTCTAAAGCTTTAATTTCGATGCCATGCAAGAAAGTAGTCCATCCACGATTTTTGATCCTTGCGGCAGCCAGGTAAGTGGTGTATAACCTTCACCGGGAAGTAAAAGCAAACAATCTTTTGTAGTTCATATTTTGGTCGTAAGAGATAGCTTTGGCCAGTCTGAAGGGTAGGCCTATTCTCCACTCTTATCTAGCTCCGCTGCTCCGTAAAATAACTCCAAAAATACACCTAGGCATTACTGTGCTCAACTATTACATTGCATTCAATATTCACACATCGCACAATATATCACACAAGCAATTCCGGTCTAGTGTAGCCCACTAGAAGACCAATAGTTTTCACCAAATAACATGCAAAATCGTACTTCCTGAGCTCACCTACCTTATAGTCTATTTGAAATTTGCCCAACCTAGAAGTGTTCTGTACTAAGAATTGTTTTTTTTTTGTCCGTTGGGCGGGTAGTAGTGGGAATGGCACCCCTGCACCAAACTGTGACTGTTTAACCATCAATCTAGTCATTGGAGCAGCTTTCATTATCAAAATCCTTCGATGGTCAATAATGAAAAAGCAGGGCACCTGGGTGGGCCTTGTATATAAAACCTGCAATTCTACACTCGGTCACTCGCCATCAGCCCCAACACCTTCAGCCACACTGTTGGCACCTGTGACATTTTCATGCACATCTGGCTACAATGTTGCTGATTCGTTCTGGTGTTGGAAAAGCCAGACCATTCTTGAGTACCCAGATATACAGGTATCTGAGTTAAAATTGCTCGAAGTGAAATTTCTTCTGGTTCACGATAAATCCGACCTCCATGACGACTTCAACCACGAGGCTTGAATGTGTGAGTACAATGTCCCTCAATGGATTTGTGATAAGACAATCGTCAAGGTGGATGCTGACCTGGAACTCCCTGCGGTGCACCTACTGCCTTCACCACCCTAGTAAACACCGTGGAGAAGTGGAAAGGCCAAAGGGTAGGAATCTGAATTGATAAACTTGGCCTTCTATGTAAAAATGAAGTCATTTAGTTATTCACAAGAATAGGAATATGGGGTACATGCATCTATAGTCGTCGCACAACAGCCTCTGATAGACAATGTCACCATTTGCAACTTTTTGGAGGGATTGCTGCAAGTTCGATGACGTGTCCCTTCTTTACCGTGCTCTTGACCTTCTTGTTGGGCGATTTGACTCCCCAATTGTTGGTAGCAGGAGTTAGCCGCCCGCCCGCCGCGACATGCGGCGGAAAACAAATAGTGAGTGAAGTCCGTTAAAGAGACACTGGCACATTTGAAAAATAGTGCGCCCTCAAGATTTTTCAAAATCGATATTTTTTGCAATGTTTTGTAAAGCTTTTATATACAAAACCCTCACCCGAAATATTTAAGACCAATCAGCTTCCTTATGGGTATACGGAACGATTTTGTAATTTAGCGCGCCGGCGACGCGAAATTCGCAGGACGACGAAATGGTGCGTATAACACAGAACACGCACGCCGTAATGCATGTTTCCCACGCCTATGTACACTGTTTGACCGGTCTATAACCTTTGTGGTTTTAATATCAGTGAGTACCAGTCAAAAATATTATGGTTATGGAAAACTTCAAAATTTGCCTACAAATTAGCCTTTATTACCTGGATCTCTGTATCCTCATATCAATGTCCCTATCTGTTTTGGGGTATGTTATTTTATGTGTAAAATATATCTCTGTTCTTCCAATGGCCTATACGATCATTTGGAGCAAAATTGAAGAAATTTTCATATTTTTGTGAAAATGTGCCAGTGCCGCTTTAGTGGCACTCCTTTCCTGCCTTCTCTGATTGCACAAACAAACCTACTCTATTGAAGCTTTATAAAAGTTTAATTATGCGTAAATCGATTCTAGTCACCGACGGCACTTCGCGCCTGTGTAGTACATTCCTTTTTATGCAAATAACTCGGCTATTTATAGCGCTCGATCAAGCCACGGCTGACTGACCTAAGTTTAAATGAACCGCGTTGCAGTATATACACACAACCGAATGCAGTAAATCTGTGTGTGTACATTGTACGTGTCATGCAAAACATGCTTGACCGCGCCGCAACTGACCCTTCTTAGTCAAAACACAGTTCCGCGAATAAATTATGACAGCAATTAATACTCCCATTGAATTTCCCAATTCAAACTTGGTTCCACTGCCGGAAAATAGCCATGAATATTTGCAATGTCAACATAGTAAACGTTCATGTCACCCTGCATAGATGAGACAGTGTGTTCAGAATTGACCAAATGACACCGACACAAACAGTACATCTCATTAGTCACATTATAATATCGCGCATAATATACGATTATTTAGGAGTACTTTTTCAACCCCCAATTTCTGGGATTGACTCATGGCGCAACTTTACTAACACAAAAACAACACCAACATTCACCAACGGAAAGTCTGATTGAATTCTGTTTTCAGCTTCCAATAGGCGAGACCATCCTGGATTTTCCCATTATCATTGCGCATATAATTTTGACCACCTAAGGTCTAAGAAATCTCCACAAGCTGTATCACAAATATGACGTCACCATTCAGTAATGAGAGTAATGAGCGGCGCTCTTCATTTGTAATTGTTACGAAGAAGTTTGTTCGTGGATTGGGCAACGTAGAATGGTAGCTAATATTTCCACGCGCAAATTTTGGAGGGATTGCTGTAAAGTCGATGACGCATTCATTCTTTATTCTTTACCCTGCTCTTGGCCCACTTATTGGGCGCTATGGCTCCCCAATTTTGGGCGGAAAGGGCTAGCCGACCGCCTGCCGCGTTGACATGCGGCGGAAACACCACGGGAGAGTGAAGTCCGTGAAATGAGACCGGTGTGAAAGTAATCATAGTCCGGCAGGTATCATAGTCCGGGCTCCATAGACGATAACGGAATAAAGCGTGAAACTAATGTTGCGCGAAGAGTCAACTGAATCGATTGCCCTGTTGTTCACCATTGATCGCGGACTGTGAGCCCGGGGGACTATATCTCTTGCCACACCTCTGTTCCATCAAACTCCTTTCTTGCCTCCTCCTACTTAGATATTCTATTGACCAGCGAGTGGCTAGCTGACGTGGCTAGCCCTGACCGTTTCTTAACATGAACACCCCACTAGGGGAAGCAGAAGTCTCAGACGCTTTCCTCACCTTCTTGGACTTACGCTGACAGTCCCACCTTTAGGGTCTACTGGTACCTTCTCTGCCACAGACTCCACAGTGGAGTACAAGGCCTCGCCAAATAATGAATTTATTGAGTCTTAGGCAACAACCTAAGATGGGCAGAGAAATCGGAAAAGAAGTAGCACGAGCATTCTCATGACGCAAGTGAACAGCGCGACAAGACATCCTAATGAGCTCCCTAAGTTGATTCCATGTGAGGGAGGCAGTCAGGTCAACAGCTGGGAAGGGATCTGCACAGCCCTCCTCCTCGTAAGAGGATCCCAACATGGTTCAAGATGGCCAGCTGGAAGGAGACTAGCCTGATGCCACTATGTAAATGAAAGTTTAGCGCCCTCAGAAGGGAGAGTACTGTGGGAGGGCTCCTTTCAGGCCAGAATTTTTAAGCAGACCTAAATTGCCAGGGTCCGTCTCTGGAACCTTCAACATACATAGCTTCACAGTCTTCCTTAAGAACTCTTAAGGACTAAGCAAAACCCTTTGGTGGCCGAGCCGTCCATGGGGTCTTGTCTTACCTTTCGAACTCCTGCAAAACTTCAGATGGAAGTTTAAAAGACGTACCTAAAGACGATCTGGCACCTAGGTCACCGAGAGAGCGCCCAAGAGCACAGATTTTTATTAACTTAACCTTCCCCTTTTGGCCCTTCCTTACTTGTGTGGAAAGAGATGAACGGGAGGCCCTTTTATCATTGCATCAAATTTATTTACTATCCAAATGCTTTGAGAAAACATACCAGTCTACCATGTCAATCATGAAATTCCACCACTTTCTTAATATAACTAGTGCATTTCAGCCATTTTAAAGTAGTTTTTTTTTCAGATGCCATGCAAGAAATCCACCCAAGATATTTTTGGGCGCTAGGCATGGTAGGTGTAGGCAGTGCAGTGTTTAGCTTGGAAATCAAAAGAAACGTATGTATGACCTATTTAACAAAGAATCTGGTCTGAGACGAATGTGCCATTTTTTGTAAAACATAATCAGATGACACTCCTTGGAGTAGCTGTATTACAACAAAATAAACATTTCAGTCAATTCGACATTCGGTTGCATCGATAATGTATCTTATGTAAACTGTCTGGATTTCTAAGTGTCCTATACGTCATTATGCTAGTGAAGGCTTGTATTTAGCGTGAGAAAAGCCTCATCCGGGACTATGTAAATTAATTTGATTGAAATAGTAACGAGTGTTGCCATGAAATAACAAGTATATCTTTCTCGTATGCAAATATAGACAACTCAATTTTGTTTTATGTGCCTGGATGACATTACCACATGCCTATTTTTGTTAGAATATTGGAGAGCGAGGTGTGCTATATAGAGATTCCGATACCCATAATATATCTCCATGGTAAAGTGTTGTATGGAGACTAATATCCTGATACGGGCTGTTGGTTCTTGTAGGTACAGTAATGCAAGGAGGCATAAGGGGAATATTTCAATCTTTTTTAATTGTCAATTTTGCAAGACATACTATTATATGCTTTTAGTAGATTTGTATCAGCATTTCCCTGTCTGTACATGCTGATGGAAATAGAATGAACATAATTTAATGAAAACATTACAACATCTACATTACATTAGACAAGAGTAAAATATGTGAGAAAAAGGGTTCGTTTTCATCGCAAAATGGTTTGAAATATTTGTGACAATATGCGTGCATTGGTACATTTGGCAACGCTTGATTTTAATAAGTTATGCCTTCAACTATGGGAATGAAGGCGTTGATTTGAATCGCCGTTTTTTAAAGAAGTATTTTGTCCAGGTTTCCCTCCAGACGCTTTGCCTTATTTGAAGCCAAAATAACTAACTGGTCATAAATTGTGCACACCTAGTAGATTTGCAATCTCCGCATTGTCTCTTGAGGTATAAGCTATAACCTGATTGCGAAACTGAACACCTGCCATATCTCCCTCCCACCCAATCACGGGCAGATATAACGCAGCAAATGACACAGCACTCGAGTGAATAGTTACCACGCAATGTAAGAGAAAAGCAATCATTGCTGATGGTACAATTTATGAAACTAAATCAGGTTAATTTAATCAATGTCCTTTATATTGTCTAAGTGCGATCATTTAACATGTTTAATGGAAATTACTTTGCGCCGAACTTTGATGGTTTGCATTCGATCCTCCTTGTTATTCAATTTAGTCAAGCATTTATTAATGTTAAACGTAGGAATACAGAAGTTTAAACATGGTGGTTGGGTGTTTACTTTCGGCTTCCGTTGCAAAATTCATACATATTTTTGGAACAGCACGTTACATTTTATAGCATTTAGAGGAGGATTCGGTGTGAGTAGCGCTTATGAACTCATGATCGGAAGGTTGTGGGTTCAAATTCCGTGTTGTGTCATTGGGCAATGCACTTTACCTTGCGTCCCTCTCTCTTCTCCAAGTTGAATGGGGTATAGGTAGTTAGGGAGTGGGAGCAGGCTCGATCTAAGTGTTGAAAGGACCGGGTGTGTGTTTCGAGTTGCGGCTTAAATGAAGCAATCAAGCGAAATGATTCTATGTACCCCAGTATCAGCGGAATAAATACCAAATTCTTGAAGAGTACCGAGATTTCTTTCTTTCTTTCATTCCTTCAATTATTCTTCTCAATACGAGAATCTGAGTGATGGTGGATCGTTGCTCTCTGAATCTATTTTGGGTCAATCGAAGGAGAGGGTCATCATATGAGGGTATTCTGTTCAATAACATACGACTGTAGACCTTTGCCCAGTTGGGCCATTCTCCGATAAAGTGTTCAAGTTTGGTCTCCAAAATGACCAAATGTAAACATTAAGGAATTCCTGAAATCATTGAAAATCGTAAACTTTAATATTCTCAGAACACGGAACAATGCATGGGTGATCTTAAAAAATATCAGATTTTTAGCATATTGCCTAACGTTAACACTTAAGTAACGTATCTGGCCGGCCTTTTTCTTAGTCGTGCTGTTCTTGATGAAAGTACGTGCTTCACCGACTTAGTCTCTATACCTTATCATGTATTACCTTCATACTAAAGCAAGGCGTAGTATTCGACTTTATGTATCACGCCGTTTTGCAAGAGCGTACAGGAGGTAGGTAACGTTATCTGGCGCGGTATGAACGTTAAATGAGGTATTTCTTGCATTACTAGGGCTGAAAATGTTACTTTGAAACCAGATTTTTATGCAAAACATGTATAATAGAACATTGACATCTTCTCGATTTATCACATATTGGAACATTGGTATTCCGTTATTTTAGCAATTTTGTATCCATTCGATTTATGGTAACGTATCTGTCGTCAATATTGGCGACATGCTCTCAGAGAACTCTTGCGAACTTTAATGATCAAATTTATCATGTTTTGAACTTAATAATTAGGGCATAATAGAGGCTGATAAAAATACAATGTAGTCTGTGATATGCGCTCTTGTATAACGAGCAGGGACACATTTTTTAAAGAACAGATTTGGGCTGGCGACATGGCGAAAAAGCAAGAATTATGCATCTTTAGCCTTATTGCTTGATACTTTCTTGCCCGGTTTACAACTTCTAGTCCGGATCATTTTAAAACATACTCCTAGTCATAATTTATATTACTAAACATTCATTCTTACGACCAAAAACAAGCTTTAAATGTGCATGACTGTGAGAGACATTGAAAACCGATCGGAGAATGGACCAGTTACGGGAGAGGCTAATCTTACATTTTATAGCATTTAGAGGAGGATTCGGTGTGAGTACGCTTACAGAATTGAACTCATGATCGGAAGGTTGCGGGTTCAAACTCGCGTGTGTCATTGGGCAGTGTACTTTACCACGCATGCTTCTCTCTTCTCTAAGTTGAATGGGGTATAGGTAGTTAGGGAGTAGGCTCAATTTAAGCGTTGATAGGGCTGGGCGTGTGTTTCGAGTTGCGGCCTAGATGAAGCAATCAAATGAAATGATTCTATGTACCCCAGTATCAGCGGAATAAATACAAAATTCTTGAAGAGTACTAATGCTAAGGAGACGTGAACGTTAAACCACCAGCACTTATTATAAAATAACTACATAAAGGGGAATAGGTCTCTAGTTTTCAAACCTAGAAATATTAAAATTCATCAATTATTTTATCAAATAAACCTGTAAATTATCGTCTTAAAAGATACATTTCATATTTCATTCAAATAAGCTATAGATATAGACATATTGATCACAATATTGCCAGAGCCTTACTCGTGCACGTTTTCTTACGTATATAAATGCTAGGAATAGGCATCGGATATTCAATGTAAGGAAGGAGAATCTGTGAAATTATTCCTACCCTTGGGTCTCCTTTGAAAAACTGCTTTAAGCCATGTTCTCCAGATTTTCTGATATAAAAACGCGTAGGATCATTTAGCATTATTTGGCATACAAGATTAAGACGAGTCTCAGTGGAGGAACACGTGCACATTGTAATTTCACATCATAATGATCCTATTTTCTAATTCCTAAATTAGTCAAAGCCAACACGTCGAGTCAAATCCGTACTTGTTAGCTAACGTATCGTTTTTTCATTGGTTGCGAAGAATACATTTCGCGAAGACTATATTTTTTCCATGGTTGATTCAATTGGGACCTCGGATTAGCGTCGTCCCTAAGACACTCAAAGTCAACATTTCCGGGAGAGGTCACCGAAAAGAAGTAAACAAGGTCAAATTCTCTCATTGGACTCTGAAAGAGATATCATGATAGGCCCTATGATTTGTTGTCTACACTAGAAATCTCTGAATTCAAGTTATTATTTTCGGGGTTTTACTCCTGCAGTTATTCTTCATACGTATATAAGCCGAGGGGATCTGCAAAAATAACTTAATTAGATGAAATTCGTGACCTGTGTGTGTGTGTGTAATCTATCCATGGTACATCATAACATTTTCCAGTCTGTAATGATGTTAAGAATGAGACTGGGGAATGAGAGAGTTTTTTTTATCTGGGGTATTTTAATCAATTTGGGCTGTGAACAGTACACTTTAAAGTTCATAGATCTGTATCCTAAATATTTAGTACCTTTAGACCCGAGTTCAGCCAAACAATACGGAGACAAACTAAAGCCCATGTTATATCTCTATGCATAATTTACACTTTACCTTAATTTGTCACTTAAGTTTATGATATACCGATGTTAAAATAAAACCATATATATTAAGCAAAGACATGCTTTAACATAAAAGTATGTTGCCTAATGTAGAATACTAGGCGATCTCCCGAGATTTCGCGGTCCTTGGATGACCTTTGACTTCGGACGACCAAACGAACATAAGCTTATTCTTCAGGGGACCGATCTGCATGCACCCACGCACCAAGTCTGAACACCGTGCGACCCGTAGTCTTCGCGCGCGCGCATTATCGCGAATAGACAAAAAGACAGAAAATAGTACATTATAATATAGAGAGGATCGACTGAAAGCTTTTTGGTGTTATTTAACATCCTAGTTGTTCCTAAAAGTGGCTTGTGATTATTAGGTAACATTTTATAACTACGATATTTGGCTATAAGATGTTCTATTAAATAAGGACCACTGCGCATGATCCCAAATCACAATTTTACAAAAGCCTCTATGCTGTTGTTCAAGCTGGAAATGTAGGCTCGATGCAAAAAAGAAGGCTACATAAATTGAGGTTACAAGTTCAACTCCCAATACCCTTGTCCATGCAGCGAACGTAAGAGTGATGCGTGAATGTTTATTACATAATGTCTCACATCAGGTCATGCAGTTTTGTTTTGACACCTGGAAATGTAACATGGAGAATTCGTGATATTACTGAATGAAACATTATTAAGTTCGACCAAGCGTTGTTTAAGAAGGCGAGACGAGCAAGTCGTTCCATGCTATCATTATCAAGCCATACACTTTTGCATAGCGGTTTAAGATAAATCGAATTAGCTTATGTAGGCAATCATAACTTAAGAATCAAATATGTATACGTTTGTGTGTAAACCTGTTAAAAAATTCAAGTTTCTTACGTTCAAATTATTCTTTAGTTATGTTGTGAGCGCTAAATAAGCAGCGCTCACCTGAAAGAAGCGAAGTATTGATTAACATTTTCCCAAAATATTGGACAATTTTCTGCACGAATTGAGTTTATTAGATCTATTTCTATTATTTCTGAAAATAATTTCCCCCAAACGTCACATGCATGAAATCCCGCCGGCACTGTTACTTGAAAATTACCATTAACAAATTACAAAAATTCGATTTGGAGAAATAAATTATGAATTCAATACAACCGCCATGTGTTCCAATGTTGAATGTTTTGACATTACTAAAAGGTTCCAGGTTAACAAAACAAAACAGGTAAAATGCCAACTAGTAATATTACTTGGTCAAAGAGTAAACCCAGCTGGCTTCTTAACTTTGACTTTAATCACGACCAATGATTTGTTAAGGTAGAGTCGTTGTTTATCATTTGAACTGTTGACTTTGTTTGGTATTGTGGGTGTCCTTAAAAATCGTGGCCGATGGGACAATGTGACATACATTTGTTCATTACACCAAAATAGAAGATTGCAATATAGTTAAATAATGGAAATCGCTAGGCTAATTATGAACCAAAAAGAAAAGGAAATCACGAGATGCACCTATAAGTGAAAAAATAGTTTGTTAATTACAAAATGAAACCTACGCAGCTTTTAAGAAAATAGGCGATCATTCTTTCTTTACTGTTGACTATGAATAATTAATTATAACTTGGATCCTTGACACCAATAAAGCTGGAGAATTCTACTTGGCACTATTCAATTTGTAACTAGGCTGGACTGAGTTTTGAAGCAATTACTACGTAAAAATGTAACATATATATATATAATAAAATTGTTGCCAATAACAGGTTTTCTATTTTGTTCTTCAAAATATAATCTAAATGTCATGATATTTTACAGATGGTTAATAAGAGCATATTTTTACCCATTGGGTAAATCACATCTCGTCCGTGTTTAATCTAATCACTAAATTTACCTTTTTGTAAAATTGACACTCGACGTATAACTTTGATTACAATTAGTGCAATGTCCTGTCATTAAATCTGCTCCATAGGTAGATGAAGTTGTTGTGATGAGCGTTCCAATTTTATAACTTAAATCAAGCGAATTTGTGCATTTAATGGATCACATTTAAGGAGTGTCTAACCTGAGGCGATTTGAAGGTTGAATTAAGCGTACTCCACAGCGCGTAAATTGTATTGGCAGTACGACCATGGGATCGACAGAAAAGGGGCAATACGCCTGCCTCTTATCGCTACTCTTCAATATCTGAGCACTTAATTCAAGCTGTATAATATCGTGCTATATGAATTATACTCAATTGATATTTTATGACTTCACTATGTAAAATTCATTTAAAGTGAACAAATGTTTACACCAGGAATGACGATTATGACGATGATTATAATTATGGTATTGATGAGGATGATGAAGACGATGACGACGACGACAATAGTGATGATGATGATGATGATGATGATGATGATGATGATGGTTTAAATAGAGAATGTAACAAAACTTTTTTGCCAGTTCTCAGAAAATATGTCATAAAACACTAAAAAATAAAACAAATTATTTTTGTTGGGGGGGGGTGAGGTCCATTAAATCAAGCTAGTGGAATTACTCTATTTCAGTATGTAACCCTATTCATATGTTTTAATTTACTTTTTATCCTATCATTCTATGATTAATCGTTTTTTTTAGAAATCCTGTGCGCAGTGAAGACATATCGTTAAAATTTACTTTTGAGATATCGGCAATTTGTCTACAAACACTTTTTTATTTTTTTATTATATTTTAGAAATGCCATTTTAAACTTATTATCAATTACAAAATAAGCACTTGAATTTTCATTATAATTATGGGAATTAGAGGTCAAAATCTTAGTTACTTTTTAGACATATTTTTTAAGTTGATAAATTAAGTATCGCTGCTGGAGGAAACAATAAAATACATAAGAAATATCACGAGGAATTTCAAGTGGCGTGGCTCCGATTGTTGTCAAACAAAAGCAAAAGAAAGGTAATTTTCCCTTATTTTAATATTTAAATGTTCCTTTTTAGCCCCTCCAACCCCATATTCCCCCTTACATTATTTCCATGGAATTTATGCCAATTGTAGTAAAAAGAGGAAAGTATTAATTCGGTCATATGTTATGGAAGCTGTAGTGTCGTTTTAGGGGGTTCAATTCAAGACTCATTCTGTTTATTTTTCCCTACCAGCTTTTAGAATAGCTTTACCAGCTTTAA
This sequence comes from Ophioderma brevispina, assembly GCA_023653785.1. Lineage (NCBI taxonomy): Eukaryota > Metazoa > Echinodermata > Ophiuroidea > Amphilepidida > Ophiodermatidae > Ophioderma > Ophioderma brevispina. Next base: position 67,184 of record JAMKCH010029361.1, read on the forward strand.
GAATAGCTTTACCATGTTTACGGACCCAACCCAGCATACGAGACCGTCAAGTATTTGCTGTCTTTGATAATACATACTTGTGGACTTATCACATTCATATACAAACGATGGAGACCAAGCCTCATTCAAAGTGACAAACCCCTAAATGAATCGAAATAGGTACGGCGATATACACTCCATACCGCAAGCTTTTTTGACGATTTGATATGGCGGCCATTGTGGTCCCATGACCTCGTTTAGCGCACATTATTTGACGTTAATCACAAAATTCAAACACAAATCTAACAGTGGAGTTGCTACTACAACTCAAACGATTTTGATAAATACTGCTGATAAGATAATACACACTAAGATAAGTTATAAATTTCTTTCAAGTGTTTACGTGTTAAATCAATATGGCGTCGTAAAAATATATGATTCTAGGCCGCAATCGTCTGCTTTTATTTATTTTTCGATGGCGTCCGTCTGTTGGATATGAGCAGGCATAGGCGTCAGTGTACAATTTCAAGATTTTGTATTTTGCTTTAAAGCAATAATCACCCAAATTGTCACGAAACTGCTGGAATACATTACATTCTAAATGATTACAATACATCATTCATTGTGTATTTGCAAGTTAACTCAGTGAGATGTTTGATTGGGTATGTTTAGATACTACTCAACTATTTGACCTGTTACCTTTGCTCAAATTCAGCATAACAATCAATACATGACACCCCACACATGTAGCAAGTGTGACATAGACTATGTATTGAAGAAATCCCAACAATATAGAAGAGAACTGGGAATAGTATTTCTTCCTTATGTATTCAATTTTTCTATTTGTTATAGTAAGAGGGATACAAAGGCCGTCGAATGGCAGCAAAGTAACAACCATTCATACCTCTTGTATGGAGCATATGGTGTGAATAATAAGTGTGATTGTGTGTCTAAATTCATGACAGCATCTTATGCTAGGTTACGCTTGAATGACAGGGTTAACACACCCCAACTTGTGGAGTTCGAGTTTAAACCTGCAAGCAAATTCTACTCCCGCTTTCACACATCTATTAAAATTTGCCTATAGTTGAAGATGCTATTTCCACATTCTATTCTACATTGACCCCAGCTAGGGCATTCCTGTATGGCTGTCGATATTTGCACGTCATAAACGTCTTGCTTAGGGGAATTATGTGTTTAAATTTGATAGACCCGTCAAAATAACTTCATTTATATAAGCTTTCATTTGATATGTGATAGTCACGTGTGTATTACGTAAGTGATAATGAAATATTTGATAAAAAGAATTTGTTCACAGACACAAAATACTTTTAATACAAGAAAACTATTTTTATGCAATACTTGTAGTTAATAATCAAATCGTTTATAAATTAACTAAAAGCAGAATTGCAAAAACATTATTGAAATTAGGTTATAAAAATTGCTTTACTTATTCAAAGAAATCGACGAACATATTGTTCCTTATTATTCAATGAATTCCGACCATTATATCATTTTAGTAAAAGCGTCAGATAAGGCAAAGGCTAATGGAAGATAAGCGAGTTATCTTTCTGAGAAAAGCCAAAGCTGCTATAAATTCATTGTATTTTCGCATAGTTTCTTAGTCTTACAAGCTGGGAAATGACATAAGTCTAAACAAATGGAAGAAGGCGTTATTTTCCAAGGATTCTTCTCAGTTGAGTTTAAATATCTTTCCATTTGTTTTTATTTTTAAAATATTCTTATAGAGATATACCGTGTGTCCGAAAAAAATGGAGTAAAATGTGAGAGTCCATAACTTTAAGAATAAAGAAATTTTATTATTCATATTTAAGTATTTTAAAGATTAAACCTTCATGGTAAAAAATGAGACCAATCGATTCACAACTTTTTGAGATACATGCGATAATGCGATAAAGCAGCTTGTAAGCCATTGTTAGCGATTTGGATGGAAATCACAACCTTCGAAAACACTTGAAAACTACCACTGTCTTTTAAATGTACCTCCTCGTCCTCTTCCTTCAATCAAGCAACGACGAACCTGAAGCACAATTTTGTGATATGGATCCTATTAACATTGCATCATGGAAAGGGGCTGTTTTCACTCATGCAAGTGTTCAAAGATTGCTTTTCGAGAACTGCAGTCATACTAGTGATCCATTGCATCAACACACTTTTTCATTGGACTTCACGACAAACATCGATTTCTGTTTGTTCGTTTGAAAAGTAAAAACTCTTAATCATGGATATTGATTGGAATTACCTTCATTGTTAAACCAATCATTTACTCAGAGATCATCATCATTACATACCGAAACACATCGGAGAAAAAAACTCAAGATGCCTCCTCTAAATTAGATTTGATGACACTTGACAGAAGCATATTTGTAAAGAGGAGACATTGCAAGCGCAGCAAGAACGTAGTTAAAGATCCCAAACAACACAGTGCAATAAAAACAAAAATAAAAAACATCTAAACCAATCCTGGATTATTTTAAACAGGTTTTGTTTATTTTCCAAACACAATAAACAAGCGTATCCTCTGTTTTCAAGACTTGTAGTCAGAAATGCACTCATGTAACGCACAAACCACTTGGACGTCTCATCACATACATAGGTAAAAACGGTGTCTGACATGCTTCAATTCAAGTCTGCGTACCTCAAAAAGTTGTACCAACTCAACCACCTTTCTAACTAAAGGATTAAGACGAGTTTTTTTAATTTCCATGACAGTTATCGGCTTTCGCTTGTTTTATTTCATCTTTGGGACACACGGTACAGCTATATCATTTTGACCAGCCAAGTTTCAGACAAAAACAAATCCTTTGTAGTTTGTTAATATGACGGTTTTTTATCAGCCTAAAATAATCCTGCCTTTAATAAGTCGAAATTATTTTAACTGAAGGGTGATTTTGGAATCACAGTTTGTAATAAAACGACCGTAATTGTTTTATTTATTAATTTCACAGCATGTGGACTATTTTCAAGGATTGGTGCGGTTGATCTCTTTCATTATTATACGCACCTACATAGAAAGTGGCTCAATTCATTTTATTTTCCTGAAAATGTAATTTTTTTATTATCTCTCAGGGTTTAAATAGTTTTCAGTGCCAATATTTTTAGGTTGGGGTTTTTACAACCTTTGTGTGATTAATTGTCACATATTTTCACACTAAAATTGCCTGAAGGTGGATATTTACGATTTGAAATTAAATGGAAAATCTGTCTTGCAAGATACCCTTTTAAAATACTTGATAAATTTGATAGCCTTTTGGATATTTGTACAACATACATTACAGAAGTCAAGTAAATGGCTGATCCCGTATATAATTGTACTAGATTGATGGGTAAAACGATCCGTAAATGTATGATTGGTATTAAAAGGGTTCATGGTACGTAAAGGAAGATCCGTAAAGATATGATCCGCAAATTCATTTGAAAATGACCCGTATTATAGAAGTACTTCATAAAGAATAATCGGTAAAAAAAGCGCGATATAACGCCATCAGTGATGTGTAACTATTTTGAAATGCCTCTGGGACGGCTCACCATCATTAACAAGATTTCCCGGATGGCCATCCGTTTCACATTCTTCTAATGATTTGGCGTTAGCAGGGGCAACATGATGTCTGTCTCGGGACATGCTGACAGCTCCCGTATAATGTTAGCTAATGTTTGTTTTAATTACAGTCATTCAAGGAAAGATATCTTAGAGGCCATACCAATATAAATAAAATCGAACTAGAAACACACGCGCATACAAAAAACACGCACACGCACATAAAAAACCTACCTGTAACACAGAAAGGGACGGACCTGTGTACACAGAAAAGGAGTACCCGTCTCCCTTTCGAAGCGATCGGCCAGAACCCACAATATAATATTGCTTTAGGAGCTTGCTACACCTCTTCTACTTTCCTTTCAGCATAAAAAAAGGCTGTACCCATTTATACACCCGGGTAAAGAGGTAATTGAGGTAAAGAGGCGCATTACACGTGGCTGCACGGGAATTGAAGTCCGAATCTTTGGCGCGTGAATCGAGCGATTTATCCACATGGAATACCCACCCACAAACAGGCGCGCGGGCACGTACACACCGCATACACCCGCAACACACCCACACCATACCCTCCTCCACTATAATATTAAAGTGGGATGACCCATTTAAATATATGAAGGTTTTTCATCTTCATAGACTGGCCTTCAACCCAAAACCCCATCTGTATGTTTTGCGCTGATATTTCATCCGTTTTGATGTGAGAGATAACCGATTTTGTAAGTCACATAGAGTACTGTGTGAAATTAATTAAAATTTGGGTACCCCCCCCCCTACCAAAATGGGTCACTTTTCGCTCATAACCTCCAAACCAAACATCCTTTACACCTAAGATTTCGCATGGTAATGAAAAAAATAGTAGCCTTTCTTCTGATCCATACGTCCGGTAAAATCTGGTTCCTGGGGACGAGGTATTATCGATCGGTCCAGGCCCTTTATAGAGAGAAAAACCTCGTGTTTTGTGGTGACTGTTGGTGACGGGGGGGGGATCCCATTGTATAAAAATATATTGTTCAATGATTTTTATATTCAATCTTTTGAGGAAAAATAATTTAAATGCTTGTTGGCGAATTATTAATTTTTTACTTGATTTTTTACAGCTTATTTTCAAAACTACCTCTCGTTGTGATATAAAAGAACTGCATAGAATTTAAGCGCTTTAAAATGGTTATCCTTATTTTTGCGTTTAAAAACCGCTATCATTTTCATTCTGGGCCCTTCCTTTCCTAGTCTTAACGGCCTTTGAGGTCTTATCTGAGCACTGTGTAATCATCTGTGGAGGGTCCACTTTCTCATTTTCGTCAAATATGATACGTCAATTGCTTTTGATATGAAATCGACAATAATATACAAGCGTGCCAATTATTGGACGTTCTTTATATGTTGTTATTTCATTTCATTTTTTATAGGACCTGTTCTGTCCAACGTGTTTTAATATTTAATAAACACTGTACAAACATTTGGAGACATGTTTAGATTGAAATTTTGTACTTACAAACCTGTGGCCTTTCATTCAATATACTAACTATACGTGACGTTGAATGCAAGTTCGTTATTATCTGTTCCGCGTTACATATACACCACATTGGTAACTACATGACACTCACTGGGGTAAATTCACGAGCAACTCTAGATAAATTAACTCAACAATGTCTCAATTATATGAAGAAATGAGACATTCTTGCTAAACCAAAATATTCCTTTACCATTTTGATTGATTTGCAAATTCGTAGTTAAAACTAATAAAATAAATTTTCATGTGAATTTTGAAATAATTTGTTTTAAAATTCGTCTTTTTTATGGACATGTATATTGCATGTTTTAAAATTCATTCATTCTGCATTTCAAAATCTTTCATCCATAGAAGATGCACCATTTCTTCATTTTCAACGGAACCCCATTAGAAAACGTAGACAGGAAAATATTCTAGCCACTGGCTCATATTAAAATGGAATGATTGCAGTATAATTCATGGTGCTGCCTCTGGATGCCGTGTAATCCAATTGTAAAAGATATGGGATTTCTCTGATTGGAATTGCATGAAAAATGACCCGACTAGCTCAGACGAATTCTGAAATTATCACATAACGCTATATGAAAAGGTCACATAGTATCGGATAAACACAATTATACCAGAAATCCTCAAGGGCTAAATTTCGATAACTTTTCCAAGCCGGCGGCATAAAAATTCGGAGTGAACGTAATCAAAAATATAATATATCGGAGTGTCGGTTTGAATACTCGTCAGATGTGTGAACACCGATTACAAAGCATAGTTAATATTGATTAGAGTCAATGTATTCTGAAATAAATAATTCGAGCCTAACGTTATAGTTTTCAACAGATGAATCTTATTTGCTCTGTATTTTGGAACAAATCATAATAGGTAGATTTTGTCAATAACACTCTACAATTCTTTGAACAGGGTTGCTTTTTTCTGTCGCTGATTTAAAATTTGTGTACTTAAGTAAATGTCGTCAATGAAACCGATGTGATCAGAATATAAAGGATGAAGAATGTGCGAAATATACCGTGTGCTCTTATAATGCTCACTTTAGTCAATTCAAGACATTCTGTGAATATATCTTTCTGTGATGTGATAATAAGTGATTGATCACTTCTCGTCCTCAGATAAGACTAAGAACATGATTAGAAATGATGGAACACTGCCCCACTTGCATTTTGTCTTATAACAAAGCACATACTTGTACTTTAGAGCCCTTGCCGCCGTTTTCAAGTGAGTGCCTTTGCAACAGCGTCAACAGGCTGAGTTTTACGATACTCGATGAAGCCCGCCTATCCACTGCCCGAAGGCGGTCCAGTTCTCGGATATATTTCACAATACGGAGATTATTATTAATGATACTTCGCACCTTATTTCAAATGCAGCGAAGTATAAGCGCTTTTGGCAGAATAGAATATCAACTGATGGCGTGGAAACACACACTAAATTAACACGAAGGTTGAATATTTAACCAAGTATGCCGTCAAATTTAGATGGTTTAGGCCTATATGCAAATGGCATATATTGTGTAAAGCGTTAAGCATTAATTGCATTCCGTTTAAGCACATTTACTTGTATATATTGCTGTGCTTATCTTTCACAGATGTTCATAACAATGGTTTATACACCCTAAGCTAAAGATGCTAGCTAGTCTCCCTCACACACATAAACTATAGGTATAGATCTGAGAAGTGTGCAAGTCTTTGAAAGAGCCTACCCGTCGTGCTTTAATATATGGATAGTAATTTGGAAATGAACAAATTGGTTTGACATGAGAAGATGCAATGACAATGCTAATCAATTTGATAAGATTTTGCTTCCCATCTATTCTTGAATGATACATTTCACAAAGTTGAAAGATTTTTTTTCTCCATAATAATTGATGTACGTTGAATCTGGATTGACAGGTCATTAAAGTCTTTTCAAGTTTGCATTGAAAATTGTATTCAATTAAAGACGTCTCTTCGTATTTTGCTAGGATGCAATATCTGATATCTGGCGATGAAACCTCTCGGCTTGTAACGTGATACCAGGAAAAGGAAGACTGTCTTTCCACATTAGGACAATTGGAATGAATTTAGTTGCTCTGTGATTGTGCAATTTTCCAAAATATAAAATAAATTGCATCTTATATGTACTGCGTTTACGTATTGCTAATTTTGTAAATAAATAAACAAACCATAAATAAGCATTAAGATGAAACGCTAAAACTAGGTATCAATGCAAATATACAAGTTTGTACATTTAAAACACGTAGTGCTGTTTTGATATATCGTTATCTTCGAAACGACGACGATCCCTTTACCTTTTAATTAAAAAACGAATTTCATGAAAATGTTCATGATAACATGAATGTAGTGGTTCAAAACACAGTACGAAGGCCAATCAGTAATTACCTGTAAACATTGGAAATATCTGAACCGTGGTAGATTCCAATAAAATACTTTTCATTAACATTTGACGCATTCCTCTATTTTCACAGAAAATATCATATTGGTAAGTAATCCCCTTTATGTAATACCGTGAACATAAATACAATTGATGAAGGATAGGTTCATAATAGTGGGAAATGACCTCTAGAGATTTAAATGAAAATCAGCCCAAAGGCTTGTCATGAACTTCTTTTGTCTAAACATGTTTCCAAACCAGCACGTATCAGCTAAATAACATTACCAATAATCTTTCTACCCCATAAGGATGCTATATCCATAACTTTTGAAAAAAAATAACGGAGCGGACCCCTACATTGGTTTGGGGGAAATTCCCTGTAGATTTAACAAGGAAAATAACACTACCTCCTTTTTTTGCGGTGATCGTCAGATTTTCCTCTAGGGACGTTAGAGATATAATAAACATTTTTGGCTAACCCTTGCAAAATAATTATTTTAAAACCAAAACCCTCTCTCCACTTTCCAGTCACAATGGCTTAGTCAATATCGTGCATTATGTGTACAATGAATTACTGAATTGTGGCATGAAAAAAGGTTATTATATCGCTCATGAATATAATACACGTTCATTGATTGGTTAAAAGTGCATCACATGACAACAAACAGTTCAACTATTTGCTCACTGGCAATAACATCGGCAAGACTGGTGAAAAACCTTCTGCACCTCTTCGATTCTGTCTCATAAACGAAAATCAATTAACACAATTCATCGAAAGCGAACGCGGATAGTGAAAATGCAAAGAAACTTAAGTATGATCTGTCAGTGTTCGAGGGTTTTGTGAGGAAATTAATGCCGTTGATTGCAATGCCATGGACAACACTAATCTCGACTTGTTATTGTGGCAGTTTTCTCAATTTATGCCGGTGTGCTGAACCAAAATGGGCGAGATGTACAGGAAAACAATCTATGCAGTCAATTAGGTACTGACTTCAGCGTCATTTGCTTGTTGAGAAACGTGTTGATATCGTAAATGGAGCCGACTTTCCTCAGTCTAAGAAAGCGTTCAAAGCCTTGATAGTTCAGCCCAATTTCTTTCTTGTATAGCTATTGTAGGCTAGTCCTATTTTTTAAAGTAGGCCTAGCGTTACTTTTAAGTAACCGATCAATGAACAAAGAATATAATATATTAATGAAGGATATAAAACCAATATTTAGTGATCTTATTGGGATCTTTGTGGAATATATTGGTCTCCTCCGTAAACTGGTGGGCGTGGGGTACGATTTTCCCTCGACCTTCATTATCATTAAATATTTGTATACATTTATATTGTCTATTGTTGGTCAATGAAGGTTTTCTTGCCAGGAATATACCGCCTGGTTAATAGTTATCTAAAAGAAAAAAAAGCTTGTACTTCTAAGAGGTGAGGCATTGTTATGCTGAAGTAGGCCTAAATGACTTTAACCTGTGAAACCATGCCTGATAAGTGCATCAAAATAATGTTCATATAGTACTAAGAACACTCGGAGGGTGCTGAGAACTGGTCAGATTTGGAAAAATCCACCTTGTATTGTCTTCTATGGACAAATTAATATTCATCAATTCATTGCGCACGGATATTAATGAAATAAGAATGGCTTCTTAACCCTGTAGCAGTGTATCTGTTCACACCCATTTGTTACAACAAAGATGATTTTTGTTGGCTATTTATTGACCTGGTCTTGCAGACCTGGGTCTTGTCCTCCACTCCTGAAATGGCCTCACCATGTACTTTAGTTATTCTTTAAGTTCTCAGATTTAAAAGAGCATATGTAAACGAGGAAAATTGTTGGCGCAAGGTCCGGTGGCTCACATTCTGACTCAGAATAACAATGAAGAGTGTAAGGTGTTTCTTGCCACACTAAATAAAGGTCCCCCCCCCCCCCCCCCCAGTTTTTTTAGTCGTCTGTGACCCCTGGCTATTCCCAAAATGAAGAAGACTTAGGAAAATCCTGCCGTTGTAGTACTATCCATCAGTCTTTCAAATATACCTGAAAGTGAGAGTTGGAAGCCCTAGAGAATTGATACGTCGGCTTCCGCAATTGGTGTTGGAATGGAGTAAGAGTCTTTTTTTTTGAAAACTGTAAAGGCATCATGGCTGAACTTTAGTTAGTTTCACGTTTAACAGGGGTATTGCATGAATTTGGTACATTGATCCTCGTACGTTTAAAAAGTGAACGGGAGAAAAGATCGCCCTGTTTCTGTACTTAGTAATATACCGTGGATTGTACATGTTTTAAAGTTCAGTTAATTAATATGGTATATAATTATTATGTTTTGTTTTATATATTTCGTATGAATTAGAACATCCCTCCATGTGTTCCATCTTTCGAGAACGTCAAAACTCGCATTTATAATTATATTCCAGACTTCTGACTTGTTAGCGGATATCACACCATTAACTTTTTTACTTTGTGTTTTATTCTTGTGAGCCACAATTTTAACTTTAACAACATTTCCACAACATGTTATGGATTTGATTAAATTAAAGTCGAGCACAAAGCACCATATCACCTGAGGCAGATACTACTTACTAGCAATACAAACAACTCAAAGGTGTATCTGACTACTTTGGGGAAACATCTTCCAACTTTCGTATATATTGTATCTCTAAGGACAATAAATGATATGTTGTCATCAGATGTATCAAAATACTAGGTAAAACAACTCCAAACATAAAATCCACAAGTAGGTATTTAATATACCACACACACGCGGGTACATCTAGCACCCAATTTGAGTGTGCGGTTGTGTAATGAATGGGTTATATAGCGCCGTGCATTTAACCTTAGTGATAAAACCATTTCAGTCAGGTGACCTGAATTTGACTGCTTTTAGTAGTAGTCCTTGTAACTGACTTTTGAAATCAAATCGAGTTTTTCAAAGGCTGTTTAAATAATATTTGCATGAATACAATCTTGGAATCTGTCCTAATTTTACTTTTAGCGAAGTAAGGCTCTGTGAAAATACAGTCTCAACCATCCGTGTCGTAGCCCCAATTAGGTTATTGCTAACATTAAAATGGCACGTCTAGCGATTAAGTAGTCATATTTTAATGTATTCCCCGAGGATTGCCTACTTCACACTTATCAGAAGCCGCCTTATTTTTGTTTACATCCATGTGCAATCAAGAGCGAAGGCCGAAGGCAGTACAGATGTTTTGCCACTTCCTGGGGCTCCACTCATCATGACCTTAAAACCTTTTAACACTTTGCAACTTGATAACCTGCCCGTCATATCATCACATTACAAAATTGAAACTGTTATCATTGACTGTTATATCATTTGAAGTATTATATGCAAAAATTAATATTTGAAAAACCAGATTATAGATGCTATTGTGCTAAAATATTATTGTTTTGTTATCTAAAAAGATTAATCAAGTCATGAATGATTTATTTATTTAATTTCGCATGTTAAGCACCAAATGGGTTACAATGTGATGCTCCACCATTCCAGATGGGCAAATAAGAAAAAACCGAAAACCCTCATCACCTGCGTATCGGAATGGCTTTCAAAAATATTGAATTAACGGGTATCGAACTAGTCTACATAAGTAAGAGAGTACATTAGATGATGGTGAATTGTACCCAAGGCATTCGCCGTTTCTTCCGTTACAGGTATTCAGCGCTGCTTCCAAAATAAATTAGCACGAAATGCCGGGTATGAATTCGGGGTAACAGTAATATATAGTGTTTAGTAGATGGTTGGTATACTGCGTAAATATGACGAGAAAGTAGAATTTACAAGTATTAGTATAAGTATTTAAATGAGTAAAAATTATAAGTATCTGGTAAAATGATTTTGCAAACTCTAGATATACTGTCCTATCTAGCCCAACCTCGTCCAATATTTTTTTTGTAATAAAGTAAATACGTATTGTGAGCGCACACTTGGATGACGATGGCTGTATATCTCGCAACTTTCTCGCTAAAATAAGAATAATATTATTGTAAAGTATTCAATTTGCAACGTCTATTTACTTAAGACATAGTAGGCTTGCTTTCCCTTACCAAATATTTGCTTTCTTTGAAGTATGTCTGTAAAACTAGTCGTGTTCAAGGTAAAGTTGGTGTAAGGTAAGTGTTAGTTGGACGAACTTGATGATAAGATGCTATATCGTAAACTCAGAAATGGCCAGTTGTTACATGAATGAGCCATTTCTTTTTTTTAAATTGTAATAACTTTCAGATGGATAAATGAAACGATTACCGATTGTGTTATGTAAAGAATAAGATAAATCCCGTCTTTTTCAGGACGATAATTTGAGCTAATCTTAATATAATATCGTTCCATTTTATTGTCGTTCCAGGATGTATGGGGTCTCTCGATGAAGAAAAATTGTTGCAGAATTTAACCCAGTATTACAACAAATCTGTGCGCCCCGTGTTGAATGACTCGTACCCACTCGTAGTTTTCGTTGGATTGTCAATATCTCAAATTATTGATGTGGTAAGCAGCCGTTGACTTTCTGTAAGAGAGACTCATAGAGAGAGAGAGAGAGAGAGCGAAAATATTTTTTAAAGTTTCGTTAATGTTAGTATTAAATCCAGTAAATAAAAATGTACAAACGCCGTTTACCCATCTTCCGTTCTTGAGTTAAAATACTTAATTTCATGGGTTTGCATCAATATTGATCCGGCAGTACATAATTAAGAATACTGTTTGCTGATTAGAGTAAAGGTGTTGGCTACTAGGGATTCAAGCCCAACATACGGGCTGAATAGCTCACTTGGTAGAGCACTAGTCTCGCAATCCAGAGGTCGCCGGTTCGAATCCCGCTTCAGCCAATACTTTACTCATGTTTAATTTATATATATATATATATATATATATATATATATATATATATATATATATATATATATATATATAGTGTGTTCATCGTTTATGCTCTGATGTTTTTTTATCAGTACGTCTAGAACAGCATGGCGATTTTTAAGTAAAGTATAGAATATATAGCAATTACAAGGCCTGTAATAATACACACTCAGGATTATGCTATCTCTATCGTCATTGGGGGTCTATTCGGAACTTTAATAAGACATCCAGACCAGTGCTATATATCGCCCACAACAACAAGCAAAAACAAAAACCCACAAACAAAATAAAAAGTGTCATGAATATCATTTTTAAATTTGATATTAGCTCATTTCATTCCATTAGACCATGGGCTATATTCTTGATCACCATATATACTTGTGATTTACTATTCGATTAAAGCTAAAACAATAAATTATGTAAAGTATTATGTTTGAAACACTAAATTAAGTAAAGTATATGTTTGAGGAAAATATAAGTATAGAATATTAGTGATTATAACATAAACAAACTTGATGATTATAGCAATTATCTGACACATTCATAATGCGGATAAGTAAGTAAGGCTAAATAGTATTTTTGCGGATAGCGTGTGTCAGTAACGAAATATAATTAGTTTAGCTGCTTATAGAAGTAGAATTAATGGATTTTATTCCGTTTGCAATACCGAAAGACTAATGATATCAAGAGCAAAAAATCAATGAATTGAGTGTCAAAACACAAAGCTTTGCGGAGGCTAACAATTGTCATTTCATTATCATATTTTTAAAAGGGATTCAAAATGTCAATAGTGGCAAATCCAGACAAGCACATTACAAGATAAAACCTGTCTGTAAATTTGTTTGTTTTATTTTGCTTTTTCCTTTTTTCTGGTTTTGTTTTTCTTATTGTTCTTATTTTTTTCTAGCGAGTGCTAGGAACACAGAAGGCAGACTTCATCCTCCATTGTACTGGTTAATCAAGCTTAATTGAGTAAATTAAAATCACTCTCAGCAAAACACGCGAAAGCTCTAAAATATTTTAATTTGCAGGAGTAAAAAGTGACGGTTACGTCTCATCCGAATTTTTTCCTAATGAAAAAGTGACAAGAAGGAAGAAGACAGCAGCGATGGAAAAGTATGAATCTTCATTCAATTATGTGTTGTAGTAATGTCCGCATGGATAGATGCCTCCAAAATTGACTAAAACATCCTTTATTATGGCGATTCGGTCTTATCACTCTCAAGGTATGTCAGCATATAACCTATTACAAAAGAGCGAAATCAGATTATTTTATTATTTTATTTACTTTTAAAAGATTTTTTTCTGTTTCTGATAGCGCCTTTAATTATCAATCTATTTAATTTTGGTAAACTTTAACAAAATTGCGTTTAAGGTAAACTTCAAAGTAATTTTGCATTACAGGGCTGACAGACTGCATTGCTCAAACGATACGTAAATGCCGTCTACATCCCCTTTGGCCTTAACATATTTAATGGACAAGTAGGCAATTTATTTAATTTCCTTTTTTCAAATAAAACCTTTATTTAGTAGAACTGAATCAATTACAACTTTACATAGAAAGGAGCAAGAAGAACGCATTTGACCAAAAAATGTCATTTTAGTTTAAAGGCCATACTTTGTTTAAATCGTATTTAATTAAGAAAGAGACCTGTCTTGAAAGCTTTTCGGACTGTGCCAGAGGGTGCCGATCACTATCTGGGGTATGTCGCCTGAGGTCAACGCCTCTTTTTGCCACTATTCTAGTGATTCTTTGTAGTGTGTTAGCAAAGAAAGTTGAGATGATTAGAGTTGAAATGGACGCAATAGTCTGTAAAACTTAGGAAAGTAGTTGTGATTCCTTCTGATCTATTCTGAAGTAGTGAAGCGTGCAACTGTTATTTATTTATGTCATTTAAAATAAACTCCGTTTGAGAAATGATATCATGTGTTCCCTGAGATGAAACTTATTTGATGCACCGTGATATAAGTCTAAACTCGATATCGCGATAACAAGAAACCATGCGAAGCCATTCGGTCAGTCCCATTAACTGCTTGATACGTGATGCGGATTAGAATGAGTTCCAATGACCAGAAAAAAACAATAATATTTAGAACCGATGCAAAAATCCTACTTTATGCATACACTTCATTGCAGGTGGAACTACCTTATCTTATATACTTAAATATTTCACAAAGCAAAATGCATAGTAGAATTGCCGCAAGCTTATTTGATTTCATATTAAAGACGGGTTTCTCTGGAGGATGGAAAGGTTTTCTCTTCAAGGAAAGAATTAATCTTACGGCCCAAGGTAGTGAGCCAAATAATCATAGGTATTGGGACCTCTTCCAATATTTAGACTGCCTCAAGTATTGTAATGAGACCACAAAGGTGAGCTTCTGTAAACACAATCTTAGTCATCAAATTGATTGTGCTTATAATTTAAATTTTTAATGTTTCTCAATTTTGAAGGATTAAGAAAACATAATTGTAATTGTAGTATATACTGAAGTTTAAGGAAACGATAATGCCAAAACCATCTAATGAAGTTCTTGAGTAGAAAAATATCTTTCTTATAATCACTACTGTTACTTTGGTAAAGCAAACATGTAAGTGCCCAGACACATGATAAAAATGGGTAACATAAAATGCCACACGTTTTAATAGCAGTATATTTCCTTAGTGTTCTTTTTTCTTGTAATCTAATTATTTTCGGTATTTTTTTTCAGCAAAGCATTCGCAAAATTCCAATAGTAGTTAACTTTCCTAACTCTTACAAATGTCTGCACTACTTAAAATTAATTAGGACAAGATTATCGAACACTGCCCCACCTAAGAGGAAAAGGCAGCCCTAAACATCTAGGTCAGAAGATTTCATAATCCCATGATGCAAATCAAACTCTTAGTGTGAAGGAACGGAATGTTGTCAGTGAAGGTAAGAAGTACTTATGTGCACATTCGGAGCTCTTTCTACGAGTGTTTATCCCGCGGGCGGTGTAATAATCTCCGATGTGGAAAGGCTCCATGGATTGGAAACCCCTTTCATGATTATTCAAAAGTGCTATTTCTGAACCCAATCTCGCCTACAATGTTCACTTCAGCTGCAGCTCACAGCTGTATATATTTGCATTTCCTATACGATTTACTTGTTCGATTAAAGCAAATTATTCTTCAAGAATGCGTTATTGAGAAAATGTTAACAGTTCAAATTACCTTTCGAATACTGAAATAGAATGACTTAAATCCGACACGTGATTAAAGCACTCGTTTACATTACACCAACCGACCAAGAAAACCATAGGAAAATCTAACTGTTCTTTAAGAAATATATAAAGATAAAGAAAATGAATGCAAAACGTTTGAAATGAGATATTACCTGCTACAGTAATAGATGAATATATATCATAACACTTGGCGCAATATTTATTGCCATCATTTCCTTTTTCCAATTTATAAATACAAAGAGTGTTATTTATCCAAGTTAAATATGTGAACGACATATTGCCTCGAATGAACTGTCTCGTAATTACCAAAACATGCTTGTGTGAAAAGCGGAACCGGTGACAGGAGAAAAATCAAACAAGCGCAAGCCTAGCGGCTGAATTTGAGTACTAGGAATTAGAGAGTTTCTTAAGGTTGGTTGTGCAGAAATCAGCTCGGCAGATAACCCTACAGTCCCGGAACTGTTATATAGTGACGACGCAAATCCATGTAGCCGTAAGATAAATGAAGTCCAGTTCGAGGTCTAAAGAGCAGAGACGTCCTCAGCAACCCAGCTGGAATTAAACATTACATATCATTCCTTAGTTGTTTAGTATGTATGGGCGATTACAATTTTGATTAAGTAATAACTTGCGTTCGCAAAGACTGTAAATTAAATTAGAGTACATCTTATTAATGAAGCAATTTCAATAACTAAGTTTTGAGTCGTCTCTTTTGGCCTTGGGATGGCCCAATCTTCAATTCTTTTGGTAAGTTACTATATAAGCGCCATTGCAAATCCTCGCCTCATCTCCCGTTTGTGACTGTAATTGCATACATCAAGACTTGGCCAGTAGCGCACCCGTCAAAGTCACGGAGTCAAACACATGTTCTAACATATGAAAAGCTTCACCTGAAATTCTATACAGTGCCTAAAGTGATGCGATTGTCCTTAGTGACAAAGATTATGGCACTTATATCGATGCATAATGCATCTAGCGTAAATGCCTCTTAGTTTTAAGCACAGTGGTAAGGCTGGAATATATTTGTATTTACTCTCAGTGGATAAAATTTGAAAGCGGTACTAGCGCTGGTAAAGATTACAAACCCAGAAAGTGATTACAAACCCAGAAAAATCGCTGAAGCGTAAGTATGATACTTTGATCATATGGTACAGGTTGAATAGCATGATTCTCCCCACGTTTGTTTGGGTGCATTTTACGTTAATTGCGAGTCGCCACATGACATGCATAATAAACACGTTTCTAACACAAAATACAGCAGCTTTACGATAGAAGGCGACTTAGAACGGCCAATCCAGGCTTTGAGATGACTCTGTACGGCCAATCTAAGGCTCCATTGCTAGGATGAATGGTACAGTCTTGTCAAAACAATGCATGCTTGTTCAGCTTTATTGCTATAAATAATTAATCAATCAAGACAGTTTTGAGATTCATGAAAGGCCTCCCTTCACTTTAGGAATACAAACACAGTTACAGTACAACGCCACTTCTTTGGTAAAATTAAACTCAAGCATGTTTTATGTCCCCATTTGAA
The DNA here is from genome assembly GCA_023653785.1 of Ophioderma brevispina. NCBI lineage: Eukaryota > Metazoa > Echinodermata > Ophiuroidea > Amphilepidida > Ophiodermatidae > Ophioderma > Ophioderma brevispina. The sequence continues at coordinate 84,210 of JAMKCH010029361.1, forward strand.
ATAATTTCAGGTATATAAAACAAGGAATAATTTGTATCAACTGAGAATCTTTCTCACGTTTGATAGTTTAATTGGTTTGAAGTAAAACGTTTTCATAAAATTCTGAAAATGGATAATCTGCATTCTATAGTTTTGGTCATTAAATAGCTTTTTTACAAGACTTATTGGATCTATGCACAACAAGGAAATGCTGTTTAGCCTATCCTCATAATTAGCTCTCATAATGCTCACATAGTGAAGCGTGCTTTGTAGGTTGATATTCAACGTCTTAGTACAATCGCTATCAACAGTATAAATTGATCTATGAATTAATAAAACATTGATCCCATAACAAAATGCATGTCATATTTACCATATTCATAAATTATAAGCGTTTTGCTTTATCGCAACATCCAACTGCAGATAATACAATGGACACGACCGACCCACTCCAATTACCTCCCTTAGCGTTATTTGGACAGCTGCTGGAATCACTAAAGTACAACAAATCGTTTACTATGTACTATTGCCATCGGAGTTTACAGCCATTTAAAGACCAGGGAACCTACTTGAAAAACATTTTCCATTTCGCATTTTACACTTCAAAATAATGCACCATATCTTGTTACGTGTTGGAAATATTAGAGGATCCCTATGGCATTCCATTTCTGCTGCTACATGAAGTCTATTCAACGATATGAAAAAAATACAAGAAGTATTCGTCATATTGCACAGAGAAAATGACATACCGACTAAGTTAGAGTTACTGCTGTATATAAAGATACGCTTCGGCGGTGAATTAAGTTTGAACTGTAAATTGTCAAAAAGAAGTAAGTAAAGCAAGAATGTGTACTTTGAAGATCCGATCAAAATGTAGGTTAACGGAAAATTGATTTTGAATTTTTTACAGTCACTAAATTTTGAGTTTATGAATACAAGAGTACGCGGAAAATCGCATTCTGTTGTGTGACGCTCAGTGTAGATATTTGAACAGCGTTATACATCTGTCTGCTAAATTTCTAAAAGAGGAAAGGTTCCCCCTTGAATCGTAATATGGGAAATGGGTTCCAATAGAATTTCAACGTAACCCAAATCTATCCGAAATCGACTAGGAATCTCAACCACACCGATTTTAAATCATATTAAATTCAGACCGACAGGTCGAATTTCTTGATCATCGTATGTGTGTATGTGAATTGTCATGAGAGGGACCTCCCCATAGCGGATGCCTCTTATTACACTTTCCTGATTCGATCGTGGAGCTAGCGCATTTGCCTCTACGGACATAAGCAAACGCTTGCGTGTGCGGTATGATCAAATGTATAGAGAGGCATGAAATAATCGATTTATAGTTAGGAGGACGTATTTGGGTAACAGCACTGTGTTACATGGATTTCCAAATAGGGTGTTATTTCGATGGCGGTATAAATAATTTCCGCCAGCTGAAGATCTGATTGTAATTCAAGTGTTTATTGATATTGGAATTTGGACTGTACAACATTTGAATATATTGTACAGAATTAACCAAAACTCATATCCGATTTTTTATCACTATACTATCAAGATTAATTAAATACAGCAGGAATCAGTTTGGAAACTAGAGTTGTAGACCATCATCCGCGTTGATTGATTGTTCGCAAGCGCAGTAGGTAAAATATTTTTGTGAAGGGAATATCTGATCCTTTGCCCAACATAGCATTAATATTTCAGAGTTAATCATAAAATACCAGATGAAGGCTTCAAACCGTGTAGCGAACGCACTAAATATGACCTATCTGTTATCAGCTGAACAAAGAACAATTACAAATATTTGTATAGTCTGAATTGGAAATTGTCAGACACAGCTACATTACCGGGATACAATTCTCAATAAATGCAAAAGCAAAGCACCACACTGATTACTCTGACGACTGTTACTGAGCATATAAGTCCGCTAAATCTTTTTGACGTCACTGTATAAAGCATATTTTTCATTGTTAGTTTGTATTTAATCGGCTAATACTTTGATGCGCCTTTTGTTCCTTGTCATAATTGTTTGTTGCAAGCATACCTCGTACTCTTTGAAATTTACATATCAAATTGACCAGGAGAAATAGATGGTTTTATTCAAAAATTATAATTAGTTTGGTAACAATAGGTTTCACAGATGTTTTGAATGTCTATTTTATTATGAAAACAGAATAAAACAACTTGATTTACATTGTTTGCAATTGGAATTTTACACACGTCGCTATGGCAATGGGGCAATAGAGGGCGCTATAACGTGCAATTTAATTCCTTTTCTAATTTCCGCAATAGATTTGTTTGATTTTTTAAAATTATAATTTGTAATTCATGCATGCTTCCACTTACAATTTATTTGTCAAAATGGTTCATTAAAGCGGCACTGGCACATTTTCAGAAAATATGAAATTTGTTCAATTTGCTCACGGATGATAGTCTTGGCCATTGCAAGAATAGAGATATATTTTACACATAAAAATAACATATCCAAAAGCAGATAGTGACATAAATAATAGGCTAAAGACATCCAGGTAATTTTGAGGCTAACTTTTAAGTTTGCCGTAACTTTAATCAACAAATTTGGCTATTACATGAATATCATAGACTCGTACTCATTCGTATTAAAACCACTAAGGTCACAGACCGGTCAAATAAGGTGCATGTCGTGAGAATCACGGCGTGTGTTTTCTTGTGTTACACGCCATTTCCGGGTCGTCTGCTGAAATAATGTCGCCGGCGACATTAATTATAAAATCGTTCTGTTTACCCATAAGCACGCTGATTTGGGCTTAATAATTTCAGGTGAGGGCTAATGTATATAGAAGCTTTATAACCATGCAAAGATATCAATTTTGAAAAATCTAGAGGGCGAACTATTTTTTAAATGTACCAGTGTCTCTTTAAATTAAACAATTTTCATTAATATGGCTCATACAGCTGTATTTTAGAGTTTAAAAGTTTTAAAGGCTATCGATTTGAATTTAAAACCAAAATACTGATTGCGTGAACTTACAAGTGCATGTGTGTCATTGCTGGCTCATACAAGGTTGGGCACTCTAAAACAACCATTCCTTGAATCGCCAACGTGTACCACACATACTCACAAGAAAGGAATCCAATGATGTTGTGTTATCAAAAGTCACCATAAATATCTACGAGGGTAGATTCAATGATGTTGTATATGGTACACCCTTAAGACCTTCGTGATATAACATTATTGGACTCCTGCCGATGAAGTGATACCCGTCGACAATTCAAGTTGTGTGCGAAATTTCGTTAGTCAAATAAGGCAGGCGTTTTAAAACCTGCACTCTGTTTCAAATTAACATTAAATTAAAATGATTAGAAGGTTTTAGTTAATGTTAAATACGAAGATCATAAAAGTACATAAATACATAAATTAATTTTAACTAATTTGTTTTGGCTTCGATTGGATAGCTGAAATGTATTTTTCATATGTAGCGATTGACTCTCTTCAAATGCAGTAAACTTCAGGTGATTGCAGTAGGAGCACGTTAGCGTGGAAACTCAAAATCCGATCCAAATAGACTCTGCTGCTACACTTTGGAGGAAGTTATACATAATGGCATGTGTGTCTTTAATTGGTTGCAGTTAACTGCATGGTTTGTATTGCACTTAGGCCATTTGTACCTTCCTATCTATCACACTACTAAGTTACTGTGTGAATCACCCTTGTGTCCACCAACCATGTAAAATGTACAGCAATTTTATTCCAAGTCACGCGCTTGTACATGCCACGACTCCTATAGTTTGCAAGCCAGTGAATGGAATGGCCCAATGGTATCACGAAAAACTACAAATGCGTTGCAATGCAAACGCTAAATGACACAATACAGCGCATCGCGTGAACCGTGCGTGAACTCGATTTAGTGTTTTAGTCACGCAAATGCCAGCCGGTTCTCTTTGTTGAAGGGGACAACAGATAGGGAAAGGAAAGGAGTGACGAGATAAGTCAGACATTATTTATGTACTAGTAGAAAATGGGAGAAACAAGACATAAGGGCCATAAATAAACCAGACCATCAAACTTCGATTGAATAAAGGGGAGCATTTCCACCTCGATATTAGCAGGTGAGATGATTTGATCTCTTAGGCTATCTAGCAGTTAATTTCAATAAATATGAGCCAAGTTAGGCAATAAATACAATACAGAAAAGGCACAAACGTCAGGCGCTGTTTTGGCATTTTGAGATGGGTTCTACGATTCAAATATTTGTTTGCTTATTCATACTGCTGATCAATCGTTGCTCTAGATTCTGCCAGCAGGTTCTGGTCAATAAATTCTTAAAATACTGTAATACTTTTTCTGTGTTTTCAATCTAATCGTCCCATATTCAATAGGCGCATATACGACGTTTGTTGTGTTCTTGCATTCATTGCAGTCGTCAGTTTACCGGAGGGATGCAACATATCTCCATTCGCCCTACTTAAACAAAAGCGTATCTACATTTTCACCAAGGGCGAATCCTGTTTGACTTGCATGCAGCAATATCCCTGTGAGACAAGCAATTCTGTCATATTCCTTGCAGGAATTTTAAATTATCTACATGAGTGTCTTCGAAAAAAATGTTTTAACACGCGCTGGGACCCATTCGTACGAATACCCTTTATTAGTTTCAGCAGAGAAAATATGTTTGTGTCTTTATGCTCCCTTCAAACCATTTCCTGTGAACATTGGCATAAATCAAATAGTTGTTAAATGCTACAGTTGAATTAATTTGTGCTGAAATATGAAAATAACACCGCAACTGAAGAGAAGTTTCGGTTCAAATTTTAATTGGTTCTTTGTATACGTATTAAAGATCTAATATCTATAATAATAATAACTAAACATTAGGCATGCACAGCTGCTTCGGTGAATAATGACGATCTTATGCAAATGCAGGTCGCAGACGCTTACTTTGAAAGCAATAGCTATACAGGCTGCATTATAAAGTGTCTCGCTAGCTCGCGCTCATACTTAAAACATCCAGTGAACTCTATATGTGCCAACGATCAAATCAAATTGTCTTAATAAGTGCTTGTGTTGCATATGTCAAATACTATTGTTCTGTTACCGGTTTGACAAATGGACGCCGTGTTTCGTCTTTTTCTCGTTATGCGAGCATCGGTCTGACATATGTAGTGACTTGATATTCAAACCGACAGCAACCAAATGGGTAGCGTTAAGTGCATTTAGCGGCGAATTTACCCAAGAATGTTGCGAAGTTGATATAAGCCAACTGATTCGATGTAAACACATGCACTCACATTAGGAAGATATTGATGAAACATTAAAGTCGCTTACTTTCAAAAGTAGAAAAAATACTCTATCTATTGATATGTAACTTTGATGTGTAGCTGTATTAAAAATAAATAAAATAATCTCATAAATTACATAAATTTAAACAATTAAAATGAATCACAATTTCAAATTGTGCTGTCAATCTATACACAAGCTATACACAAGCAGACACACAAACACACACCACATACGCACACATTGGGAATTTTCAGATCAAACCAAAAACTTGTAATTATACAGGAAAAAAGTAACTTGATAATGTAAATAACAAAATATATCTCATTGAAGAAAGCATTTTTTGGCTTTCAAAACTACTTTACTTCAACGGCGTCAAGGACCAATTCACGTCAGCGGTATAAATGAAGCAGCTATCGGCTGAAGACAAGGTTAAAGAGCCCTGAGCTTTTCTATTAACTCAAACTGAGTGCTTTCCGCGTATTTTTTTCTGCCTTTCCATTCACGCTTATCAATTACAGCCAAAAACACCCAAGAGGGCACACGTTATAGCTACTCTTTCACACCAAGGGGTCGGCATTCTCTCTCTGCAATACCAAGTTCCGATGCTTGGAATCTCTAACCAAGCTATTGAATGAACATTTCGTATTCATTTTAACATAATTTGAACTATTGAAACCTCACAAACAAAATGGAGAGCAAAATTGCATGCGTAAAGCAAGACCGTGTCAGTGCATAAGGTCTTGTTCCACGATACTACGCTTATACACATTCCACTACATCAGATGTTGAGGCCAGGAGCAAAAAAGTGTATTCGACGTACCACCAGTGGATGTTTCAACTTTAATGTTTAATTTACAGCTTTAAGTTTGTTGTTTTGTGTTTACTGTTTAGTATTATTTAACTTTAATGATCAGAAGCTTAATTTAGAAGACTTGTGAGAAACGCTGTATCCAATAATGGCAAGAAGATGGGCGTTGCATTGGGAGCGAATGCACCCGCCATGCCCGCCAGATACACCAAGTGCTGTTCCGCCTGACATCTAAAAGGCATCCTTCCGCTTACAGACTAGGTTGGGACCCTTAATGTAAATTGGTAAGTATTGTGGAGAGATGAGGGTGCTGCCCAAAGCATTGAGATAAGAAACTCTTTCCATGCTTAGAAAGCAACGAGGAAACTCAACCAAATCTCCACAATAGTGTGAATAGTTAATAGTAATATTTTCTTCTTGCACAAAAGCGTATTTTCCTATTGCACGTGCATGAATAAATAAATACCATTATTGAAGGCAGTTGAAATAAAAAAATACATTATAAAATGAATGAATGAATGAGTGAGAAAAATGAATAAACGAATAGATCATATGTGGTGTCTAGCAGTAGTTAGCATACCGCGCCTTTTAACGATCAAAAAATGGTCAAATTGCCTACGAAATTTCACAGCTGTGAAACCCAATATTTAATAAAATGCAATTGCATGTTTCATAATATCAACCCTCACCTAAACAAATAAAGGACAAAAGCATGGCGACGCAATAACATGACAACGGAGTACTTCTCTGGTTAGGTACAAACTATAAACACTGAGAATTAAAAAAAAACCTGTCATCAGCCAATTTCTTTACATGACAGTCCGAACTGATCGTGCCTGCCATGCCACGAGTCTCTGGTGTCTTCTGTTGCAAAATTTACAACTCTGAAACAAGTTAAGGGAGATGAGTATCACACGTCTCAAACATATAATATTCTTTTGATTATTTACGGTATTTGGTCACAGGTGTTCTTTATAATCTTGTTGTACGGACTGAAATGTGTTTGAAAAACGGAAGGACATTTATTGATTATCCGATTTTGAAGCCTTGCGTTGTTTTATTCCGCTCTCTAAGTTACACATTGGACAGCCTAACTCTTCTTGCAGTGTTTGCCATGATGTCTTTGTTTTAACTTTAGCTTTCAAAACAAGTACTGGCAAGGTTAAACGATTCGTCACAGTGTTCCGGGTGCTCCATGAGCAAGTCTTCAAACACCTGGTAATTCTATATGCCAACCGTGTCACAAGAGCCGCTGAGAGTTCATAAGGAGTCACGGATACCCGATGCAGGATCAAAGGATACGTTTCCATGGTAACCCTAAGACAAGCGCAGACGTTTTGCTCGAGTGGTCCCTATGGTATTGCAGTAGACGTCTTATTTTACATGTAGAAACCTAAGACAACGATAAAATTTCGGAAAAAGTGTATCACCGAATTAATGATGACCTGTAGAATTCAATCTGATATAACTTCAAAATATTGTACCAAACAGGTAACGCCCCAACTGCCCAAGGTCAATAAATAATAAAATCCACCAGTTATACCCATCAAAAATAACAGTAGCAATCTACACACACACACACACGCATGCACGCACACACACACACACACACCACACACACACACACACACACACACACGGTCTGTGTATCGTAGAAAAAAAATTATCAAAGTTTTGTAGTTTCTACCAAATTTATCACCTTTAAGGGGACATAGTGAAATTAACCCTAGTCTTACTAAAGGGCATGGGTTCCCACCCCAGGTGAACTTTCCTCCGGTGAGTAAAAACGTTAAAAAACTTTCGTAAAAATGTTCCATATAGTTGTTTTCACATCCTTTCCGGTCATTTTGGCGAAATTAATGTGCAGGTAGCACCGTCACCGGGTTAGCGTATACGCCATCAAAGGGCTTTTTCACCTTGTCTTCCTCCAGCCGATAGCTGCTTCATTTATACCGCTGACGTGAATTGGTCCTTGACGCCGTTGAAGTAAAGTAGTTTTGAAAGCCAAAAAAAATGCTTCTTCAATGAGATATATTTTGTTATTTACACCAAGTTACCTTTTTCGTGTATATTTACAAGTTTTTGGTTTGATCTGAAAATTCCCAATGTGTGTGTATGTAGATAATTCAGTGTTCAGACACTGCTTTCCAATGATGTCCAGGGATCCAGGAAGAATTGGGACAGCCAGGGGTTTCACCCTACTCTTATCGATACTGGCTGCGATTACATATACCGTGTGTCCCAAAAAAAAACCGCAACACTTGGTGGCAGGCGCCATAAGTTTTGAACAAAAGCACGTGACTACTTATCCTTTGTTGTAAGGTAAGATGGGACTGTTAGCTAATATCACTGAAAAGTTCATAAAGGTAGAGTCATATTTTTTTAAGATATGACCTCAGAATTCAAGTAACCTGCAGGACCCATTTAACCAAATTGAAGCGCTATTAACTACAAATACGGCACTGTACGTTTTGCGCCCAGAACCACCAATATGAATCTCTAAGTCCCAACCACCCGTCCACCATTTTCCCCTTTTTTAAAAGACAGGTGCTGCAACAAATATTAAAATATGAATGTTTCCATTGGTAATAACAACTAAAAAACATGCATTTTAACACACTTAAAAAAGCTTTAAAATTTCGAATTAGGAATGTATGATCAACAAACTCTTCGTATTGGCCAAATAAGACTGCATTGGATTAGAATAAAATCATTCATCATCATTTTGTGACGGTACACAAAGAGTTATCTTAACCCAAAATTTAATGACAGAATAAATATACTGATATTGTTATTGAGTTTTGTGTTGAAAACATAGGTTTTACCTTCATAAAGTTGAGAATGTAACATTATTTTCAGTAACAAGCAGCCCAACGCATTTATCATTTTATGTAATGTGGAATTTGTCTATGACTTAGTCATAGTTTTATATCTTCTTGAAACATATTTATCACCAATAAATTTTATTATTATCAGTTAAATAATAATAATGTAAATGCAGTCATTTGACCCAGTAAAAGTCGTTCTGCAAGAAATTTGGGCAAGTAAATGTTGATTGCAATCAATATTGTATTTGCCATTCTGTTCTTCATTGCCAGTCTTGTGGTTAACCAGCTCCTCATTTTTTGTAAAATGGGTTCTGCGGGTTACTTGATTGTTGGGGTCATATCTTAAAAACTATTGACTCTGCCTTTATGAACTTTTCAGGAATATTAGCTAACAGTTCCATCTTACCTTACAACAAAGAATAAGTAGTCACGTGCTTTTGTTCAAAACTTATGGCACCTGCCACCAAGTGTTGCCGTTTTTTGTGGGACACACGGTCGGCTTGATTCTCCATGTATATGGGACCGACGGCCTTTCTTTACGTCCTCTCCGAAGGACGGGAATTCACGGTCTTTTCCAAGTTCAAATGGTCAATCGATAACCGATCATAATTCAATAGTTCTACCAATCAAAGCATGCTCTCGGCCGGGGTTTGAACCGGGGACTTTCTGCACCAAAGGTGAATAACATAACCAGTGGGCCAGGCTCTAACTTTGATATCCTCAAAAACTTTTTAAAAACTATAGTTAAAACTATGCTGTCGACTAATTAAAGGGGTTTTATTTTAAGAAGCCAAATTGTAAGAGGTTGTAATTTTCTGAATTCGTTGGTCATCGTGGTCAGTCTGAGCTATATTTTACAACGAACGATAATTCAACAGTGAAAGTTTCCCGTTTTAACCACTTATGGAAGTCGTTTGTATAAAATATTTGCACTGTTTGTAGCAGAGACACAATACAATAGACATACATATTCATAAGGACACGAACAAAAAGTCGAAGGGGCACAATGTTGTAGAAGAACCCAGTCACAGAGACAATGTTAACAAAAAAAAAAAAAAAAAATTGTTAAAACACTAAAAAAAGTCATACAAAACCAGAGCAGGGACAGTGTTATAGAAACACAGTCACAGTCATCATCATCACATCATCCTTCATCATCATCATCATCATCTCATCATAGTTCCAGTAGCATCATGTCGTCGTCACGCTTCGACGTTCAATATCTCATCGTCATTGCCACCATTATCACCGCATCGTATTTTATTTTGTTCAATTTGTTGGGGTTTAAAAAATCGTTGGCATCATCAGTTAAAAAAGGCACCCGTAGCTATAGTAATCTTACCATACAGAAGTAGAAAATAAACAGGGTTTCATGAAGTTGAATACGTATTCGACTCCTTGCACACAGGGATCAAACAAATTCAGTGGCATTTGAATATAAAGAGTTGTTTTGGTATGCAATCGCAGTTAGGAAGCATAGCATGATTATATACATATCTATATATATATATATTATATATACTATATATATATATTATATATATATTATATCTATATATATATAAAATATAAATATAATATATATATGGTCGCGGTAATGGCATACTAACGCGCAAGCAACCGCATATCTAGGATTGGACAGAACGACGGTTCTTAAAACTCTGATCGCTGCACAAATCTGACCGGGTTCCCCTTGTTATTCCATACCACCCTTCCATTACCCCATACGTCGTACAATATTCACGACTTCAAACTTCTTAGGGCCAGATTCTTTCTACCAAGGGGTCTTTCCGCACGTTACTGTCACAGCATGATAAAAGAGGACCCGTAATCTATTTCCTCTTTTAGTTCGTGCTTCCATCCCGATCGTCTTTGCTTGAAGCTCCGGTACATTCCATGTAAACGTCCAAGACTGTATAACCTGCAAAGTGGTTGCCAAAGATAACAGAGTATTATCAAGGGTTCACACAACTCTGTCAGGGTTACCGAGTCACTTCACGGTACCACCCGCAACTGGGTTTATATTATCATATGCAAAAAAGTCACATCTTTATATTGGTGAAACTCAACGTAGACTTGCTGATCGCATTACAGAAAACATCTCCGGTCCATCAGATACATTCTGTGGGTTTTACCGTTGCTAAACATTTACTCCACCGTTCCCAAAAACAAATTGTAGCAGTAATTGATTTTTTGTAGTCACCGGGGGCCATTGCTTGTAGGGGTAACCAAAAAGACCGTAGTGACACTGAACACAGACTCATTTTCAAATGGGGCACTTGTCAACCAAATGGACCTAACTATAAATTTGATTCGTTTAATATTTCTATGCTTGTAAAAATAAACCATCGCATTTTGGTGCATTTAAAGTGGTGGTATTCTAGCGCTTACCAAGTTTTCACACTTCTGTTATTATACAGATTATAGGTTTTCACACGTTCGTTGTTTGTTTACATTGTTTGTTTTAATTCTTACAAGGTTTTCTTGCGAGAGTCTAGAGTTGAGTATCAGTTGCTATTCCATCGTTGAAGGGTTAGACCCGAAGCGTTATGGTTTATTATTTGATACTAAGTGTGCACTGACTAATCAAACCAGTGTACCAATTTGAGAGCCTATATATTATATATTATATATATTATTATATTATATATTATATATATATATATATATATATATATATATGATACATACATGCGATTTCAAAAGTTAGTTTCTGATTTTCTGTTCACTGTTTGTTCACTAAACCTTCCAAACGTTCTCTAGGGTAGGTGGTCTACAACCGATTTAGTGAATTGAAGAGAAATAGGTTCCTAAAAAAAAATTTCCTCCTTTCACTTTAAGAGAGAGGAGGTTTATGGACAAACAAGTGAACAGAAAATCAGAAACTAACCTTTG
>JAMKCH010029362.1:0-16840 GCA_023653785.1 Ophioderma brevispina
TGGCGAGTATCGGTCATTCATAACCATGCAAAGGGTTTTTAAACACATTCCCCCTGCGCAATGCCAGGAATCCTGAGAGCATATGTTTATTCGACGGTGGGTTGGATGACGAAAATATGAGAGATCATAAGGACAGAAAGAAACTACAGAAATTTCAAAAAGTAATGACAACTTTTCAAGGCCAAGCATCCCCAATTATCGTCCTATCAACCAGTTTTGCTCATGCAATGTTTTCGCGTAGATTTGTATGTAAATTTGGGTTGATTTTGTAAGAATACACACTGCTCAAAAAGAGGCTGATCCAGAAGAAGCCAGAATTGCAAGAGAAAATGGTTGTCCAATTCTTAGCATCGATCACGATTTTCTTATATACAAAACAGGGTGTGAATTCATTCCTCTTTGTACACTTGACTGGGGGAGAGTACAAATAGATCAAAATAACCATCGATATTTGGAATGTCGAAGTGTAACCGCACAAGAGCTCGCCAGAGAGCTGAATATTGCAATTGATAAATTGCCACTGTTTGCCGCCCTACGAATACATAATGTTGGGGGAAAAGATTCAAAAAGATGGCCCAACAGCTTCAAGGTGAAGGCAAAGTGAAGATGATATCATTGCAAGCCCTTCCCGGTCTCAGTGAAGAAGAGAGGAAAAACATCAGAGCTACTTGTCAGTCTTTCAGTTGGATGAGGCCGATAAAGCGTGTCTAGCTCAAGAAAATCCAACATCATCGACAGAACCCACTCCTCGGAGTCTACAAGGAATACCAAAGAGGTTAACAGATTTTCTCGACACTGGAAAATCTACCACGAGCTTAGTTGTGTGGGAGAACAGGCAATTTATTCCAGTTCAGCAGGTGGAAGATTTCAGGAAACCGAGTAGTAACAAAAATATCTGTAAACATCCGAAGCATTTGGTACAGTATAATATGTGCTGGTGATCAGAAACGGGCACATGTTACAGAGTTTTCGAGGAAACAGTATGGAACAACACCAGTCCAGAGGCAAAGACATCAGGAGAAGAGGAACTCACCTATGTGCCGAATTCAAAGTTCCTTTGAGACAAACGGTAATGGTTAGAGGTAGCGAAGAGATTTCTCTAACCAGACCAGAATCCTTATCACCTGAGCAAAATCGTCAAATTCTGATGGTTACCCTAGAATGCGAGGGAAAAGAACCATATCTTATACAGTTTGAAGATGACTTACAACTCCCACTAGTGGTAACACGCTTCTGGATTAAATATGCAAGACCTACCAACTTCATGAAGGATGCAGTTTTGTCTATTCTGGCGAAATCATATACACCACCCCAGAGAGTGAACGAGGTACATTTTGACATCAATGATCACATCCTATGCCCAGTGGCAAGCGGTCTTTTTCGGCTTTCGATCTCATTCTTATTTTAAGGGTCAACCATTACCAGATTTCAGTCGTGACATTCTCCCAAAATGGCTTCTGACCTACCTCGTTTGGCAAAAACTTCAAATCCGGGCTTCCCTCCCTCCTCAAAAAAGCCAGTTGGTACCTTTGATGGAAGACTTCCTTCCTCTGGGTAATGGTGTTTATGGGGCATTTAAGACTCATTTCAAGGTATGATTTCCTCTAGTTGAGCTTGAAGGAAACGTGTGAAGTTTCAAAGTTTTGGGGGAAAAAGCTCTTCCCAACTCTGTTATATTTCCGGAATTGGGAGCGAATGCCTCGTGATCTCCAGGTTTCACGCCCCTTGGCTATTTTTAATGGGGACGATTCATTATTATCGAGTGTACTCAAGGGGCCACCTTCAAGTCTACACGACTTGGAAACCGCATAGTGCTGAAGGTCACACCTTCGCTCATAAGGATCTCTAAGAGAGCAATGAACAATGCGGGAAAGGGCTCAGCATAGATGCTAACATCTTAATGGTCATCAATTCGAGTGAAGGACAAACATTATTTTTGTAGTAATCTAAACGCCGTATTTTGATTTGTTTTCAAGTATCTTGGACAGCTTGTAAAATGAGCACTTTTAGTGAAATACGCATAACTAATCAAGATGTGGCCAGTTTTGTTCCTTTTTTCAGATGAGTTGGCGCTAATGCTTGTTTAATACTGCTCACACTGAGTATTTATGGCATTTGTTTTGAAAAAAAAGACACTAATATCCTGTTGAACTTGTCAGGTTTTGACTATCATTTCCTAAAACTTTGATTACGTTTGCCGCCTTGCAGTATGGAGTGCACGGTTGGCCCAAGGGTAGCGCGGTCCGATCCACGCGTCAAGGTTGTGGGTTCGAGCCCAGCTAAGGTAACGTGTTGTGCCCTTGATTAGGGCACTTCACCTCAATCACTCCTCTCTACCCGAACGAACAAATGGGAATTGACATTATTCAATTTCTGGTAAGGTACAAATTCGCTGTAGAGGTGTAGTGATCCCCTTATATCAAGCATTATATGATAACCTCTAACCCAATTGCGTCGAACTCGAGATGCGACTCCGTTCACAGGTTCGCCAAATTACTTATATATAGTTGCATTGCAGATACAATATAGAGTGTTATTTACGAAGGGGGTCCGTCCTATTCACAACATAGAAGCCATAGTGGCAACGTTTTGGTCAGGTATATTTTGTATATAATGGATATAAATGTAAATATGAATTTATAATAACTTTCCTATTTTGTAACAATTTGAAAAATAGCAAGTAGGCCATTTTAACATTTACTTGAATATGATCTGAATTTAAATTGTAATGTTATTCTGCTTGAATGTTAATGTTCTTAAGAGTTCTGTAAAGTAGTGTTGTAATTTGGTATGTATTTTGTGTAATTTATAATGTTATATAAAAAACTTAATAGTCATTCTATAATTCAAATATTGAAGATAAAGTTTGATCCGCCTGACATGATAGTTAGCCTTCATTATTCTGCATGATCAAACTTCCAATTGTGAAGTGGTGGAGATACATGGTGTTTCGGTAAGAGATTTGATGTTAAAAATAAAAGAACACCTTTCACATTAATGAACAAGTCCCCTACAAATAGGGGCTATTCACTGATTTAAAGTTGTGCGTGGCTGATTTTTTTTTTTTCTTCTCCTTTTTGGCAAACAACATGGGTACATGCCAGGTGCCAGGCAATATATCATCGTATGTTTGTCGACCCAAAACGTGTCAGTGGTCAAAATACGCAAGAGTTATCCTACGCGCGGTGCGAAATTATTTACCCACGTGTAGTCTGTATCACGACTGCGAAAGACTTATCTCAATTGTACTGTACTGCGTGGTAGACTAACGTTAACTCGCCCCATAGATGAATGGGGCAAATGAAAATATTCTCAATATCTCAGAAAACGAATGGTTCTATTTATTTTTGCATCATGCGTGGTCAGAAATTTTTTTCTTATCGAGAACATCCCTCAACTGGGTGTAAACCTATAGAACCTTTTATGCAAATTGAACATTTCTCTCTGTCGTTTTATACACAAATCTCTAATGGGCTCTGACAAGCACCAAACATTGTCCACGGGATACTCAACTAGCCTGGCTAATTTTAATATGCACGCATTATCGCAAAGCCCTAAAGGCCATAACGTATTGCCGCAACGCGTTGCGATAAGTATAACGCGTTTGCGACATTTCGGCAACTCGTTTCGTTGTAGGCCAATCAAATCATAATTTCTGTGACGTAATTTAAAAATAGACCCCAACGCGTTTGTAGATACTTTTGCACGCGTTTGGCAAACCTTCACAACACGCGTTGCGAGCTTCACAACGCTTTGCAAGCTTTCAAAACGCGTTGCGAAGATCCAAGCCCATAGGGTCATAACGTATTGCCGCAACGCGTGTGAGAACGTCACAACGCGTTGCTACAATGTCGGCAACGCGTTGCTGTGTCGGCCAGTCAAAATCATGAATTTCTGTGACGTTTGTCAAAAAATATGATCTCACACGCGTTGCGACCTTCACAACGCGTTGCAAACCTTCACAACGCTTTGCGATGGTCCAATACGTTAGACCCTATTTTGCCTTCACAACACTTGCGAAGTTACAAAAGCTGTTTGGTGAAGCTCGCAACGCGTTGTGAAGGCTGCAACGCGTTGTGAAGGCAATAAGGTTCATAACGTATGGCCGCAACGCGTTGTGGATCTATTTTTTGAAATACTTCAAAGAAAATTCATGATTTTGCTTGGCCGCGGCCGCAACGCGTTGCCGAAATGTCGCAACGCGTTGCTACTTTCTCACACGCGTTGCGGCAATACGTTTATGCCCTTATGGCTTGTGTCCCTTCGCAACGCGTTGTGAAGGTCGCAACGCGTTTGGAAGCTCGCAACGGCGTTGTGAAGGCTTGCAAAACGCGTTGTGAGTTTCCACAACGCGTTGCTAGATATTTTGCAACGCGTTGTGGTTCTAATTTTTTGAAATACGTCACAGACATTTTTTTTTCGTCGTTCTAGATTGGTCGACCCGCCAACGCGTTGCTACTTTCTCGCCACACGTCGCAAAACGCGTTTACGACATTTCTGCAACGCGTTGCCTACTTCTCGCAACACGTTCAGAATGTCGTACGCGTTGCGGCAATCGTTATGGCTTTTTATGGCTTTGCGATACACTCTCATACTTCCCGCACCCCCGTAGAGTTTATCCAATGAGAAGCTGATCTTTATACTATTGTTAATAATTTGATAATCGGGAATTAGATGTTCCTAACCAGAGAAGAGTAATATTTGTTAATTGTTATTGGATTGTACTGGCGATGCTATAGTCACTAGAGCTGATTCATTTTTGTACAATGGTCTGGATATTGAATTTTGAAATCATTTTAGCTTACCGCGGCATGAATTGTGGAAAGTGTTGACGTTATATCAGAATTTCTGTTTTTCTGTGAATGGCAACTTTTTAAGTCAAAAGGTAACAAGTCGCAGCATATTGTTTTAAATAAATGAAGCGTTCGTAAAAAATAGGGAGCGGTCATTATTTACGCCAGGGAGAAATGGAGGAATTTCAACATTTTTTTCGGCAACAAAAAAAAAAAATCCGCGTTCCCCTTCCTTCCGTCAAAAAAAATTAGCATTCCCCCTGATCTTAATTAAATTTCTTTTCTCCATTTAAAAGTTCATTTTCCTCCGCTATTTTCTTGCTGAAAATGTTAATGCCCCCCCTTTCACTTACAAGTTTTTTGCATATTCACCCGCACTCCTCATCCCCTGGCGTACATAATTACCCCTCTCTTATTGCTAACTTTTTTACATTAATTTTATTACCCCTTTTGCTCTTGATGTGTGATGGCTTCTTAATATATTTTCAATGAATGTTCGTATATACATACTTAGTCTTGGCTGAATCGGGCTACCCTGGGTTAAGATGATTGTAAATAAAAGTAATAATGAAATGCCGTGAGAGAATACAGTAGCATTTTGGGGGGGGAACCGAAATTACATCATTATATTCATAAATGCTTCTCCTATCACCTCGTGATAATTATTTGCACTGCTTATTGTTTAAATTATGTGCACAAAGTGATAAACCTTCACAAATTCCTAGGTAACGGCATGGATAAACATAAGTAGTGCGGAAATAGCAGTGCCCCCCTTAAACAGTTTTGACCCGCATTAACCACAACCATTAAACGAGGCGCTCAAAAATGTAAATTTGGCATGTACATATATATGCGTATGCTACGAATCCAGACAACCATCAGTGATTCACCCGAAAGTTCAAATATTGAAATTTGGATAAATACCTTATAATTGAATGATAAGTCTTAGAATTCTCATACGTTATTGTTTTGCAACGAAACTAAAGAAAAGGAGAAAACAGCGTGCTCAAAGATATAATCACATGTTGTGTAGCAAGTGTCCGTACGGACAGTATGACTAAAATGTATGATTTTGCGTGGTATTAGTTGCTTTCAATCTTAATCACTTGCAGGGTATTATATTAGGATACCTATTACTTGTTACCGAATGCAAAATTCTGGCTGATTGTTGAATGATTGTTTTTTCGAGTTTCTGATTTAGCAAATCACTGATTCTTGCCTTTAAAGACTGTATGCGCACGGTATCATCCCAGATGAATGTGACTTTAATGACTGTAAGCTAGAACTCTTACAGACCTGTATACTAATGACCTTGAAAGAACCATATTCTTGAGTTTAAGCTCAGATTTGAATTTCGCAATAGGCCATATCAGTAGTTTTTCTCTTTGAACATTGTTATTACAATAATGTTTCGTTTTTTGATTGTTTTGTAAGTCTTTTATTATAATAGTTGCATTCTGCTTGTATTGCAATTGCAGTTTGCTGTTGTTATCTTGTTTTGGTTGTCAAAATCTCGAGGATGGTTACTTCTATTTCTGCCCTATTTGGCCTTTCGATCATCTCCTCAATACCATTGTCTTTTTAACATTGTAGTGGGATATGGTGTACATGCATTTGAGCACAATTTTTAACTTTTTCATTAAAAATGTCATTTTGCATATATCCTTACAAACCTTAAAGTTTATTTAAAATTGAGTCATTTTAATTTGGACCCCTAATAACCCTATAGGTCCAATGGTATTTGTATGAGGGGTTGTTTGAATCGTGTTAACAGCTATACCACGGTAATCTTTTTTTTAGGTTCCCCCACAGGGAGTCAAAAATTTGAAAATAAAGACCCCGTGCAAATTCCTTCTTTTTTTTATAAACCGTGTACAATCCTGCACGATTTTAATTTGGGGTATTTTGTATGATATAGTTATAAAGTTTATGAGTTTATGATAAAACTTTAGAAACGGGACTCAAGTTTGAAAAAAGTTGAAAAACACCGTCTATAATCATAATGTTCATATTTGACGCCATCAAATTAAGAGACACGAGATAGTTCCATACCTGCAGTGAATGACTGAAAACACCACGCGTTGTGGTAAAAAAGAGGTATGAATTAAGTAGTTTCGTCGTGCACGACGAAAAACCCAATGTAGTTTTTCTATAGGGCCAATAGATAGTCAAAGGCAACTCAAGTCTCAAACTTCGTTCTGTTTTCTGGTGTGTGTCCAATAACCTTGGAACTTCTTGATAGTTGTCTACCACCGATAAAGTGTAAATTGAGAGAAATTATTAAACCCAAAATGTCCTCCTGTCCATTTAAGAATAACATTACCCCGACCCAGAGAAGCTATGTAGTTTCTTCACAATAGCAACCTTATTGATGAAATTAACACAAGTCTTAGATCTATCCAAAAAAGTTTCAAACATAAAACGGGCGTCAATACAAAAAAAAAAACAATCCCCAATGTGGCAAATTATTTTCAATGACTTTTCAAACTGTTCTAAATTTCTATTCCAATATTAAATTTGACAATTTCATTATTTTTAGTTTGATAAACGCTTCTTCTTGCCTGGAGGTTGATCACATTCTTAACATTTGCCTAACATTCAAACAAATGTAAATAAAGGTAACACTAAATGTAACCAAGTTTGACCAGAGTCTGGGGGGTGGTGATACACTGAAAACGGGAATCAAGTTCTACAAGAGTGTTTTTTTAACACATTTAATGGAGGGGGGGGGGGCTCCTGGAGCCCATACCCCCAAAAGCACATTTTCCAAAGGAAGAAATTCAACGAAAACTTGACACATTTCAAGACTACTCTAAGCCATTATATTGTGAAAGAAAAAAAATCAACAATATTGATCGAGTTAGAAATTAGTGGCAAAACAATGATTTTCATGAGCGGCAAAAAGCTGGCCACTTTGTGTTGAAATCTTTCTACCATGATTCCCTAAAACTAAGGATTTTTGAGAGTTGAGGATAGACCAAATTAATAAATAGAGCAATAAATTGGGTGTTTGATCCAGTTCCAGTGTTTTTTCATGGTATAGGCCGACCTTTTTCAAACCATGGGATTATCCCCTTCATAGTTTATAAGGAAATGGATTTCCTGATCAAATTACATGTCGGCATATAATTGGTTAAAGCAACATTAATTAATGTAAATAACTATTTGTATATGGTAGTAAATAGGTACACATATGTGTAGGGCCATCATAGGTCAAAGGTCACGTGTATGTGAAAAATTATTTTAAAACAATGTTTTACCTGCACTTCGTTTAGTATGGAAAAAGGAAGGGGCCGGCTCCGCAGGCCCTTTCAGAATAATTACTAATTGACGGTGCAATGAATTTGTTATGTTGTAACAATAAGAAAGCGTGTTCTAAAAGTACCAATTACAAAAAATCTGTTTGCGAAAAGTAATATTTTTAGCGCGAAAATACAGAGGTAGAAGTAATTATAGTCAGGAGTACTCATAGTAAAGAATAGGGCCACTCGATCAGGGACTTCACGCAAAATTTCGTTCCACGCTTTATTCACTTTGAGTTACAATACGCTCATCTACCAAGGACACAGGTCAGTGGGTTGTATAAGTGTACATACATTGACATGAACTGTGATCTGGGGTATCATATATCATAACCAAAACAACAGGGGTTGTATTTCTAAATACATTGGTGAATGAAGCTACTAACTGTTGCAAGGGAATTGAACATTTTACTAGATCAAGTGATGCATGTCGTCTATGGAGGTCGGGAGTGTGGAGTCCGGCAGATAAATTACAGTCACACCAGTGTTGAATTTTTATGAGCTCCTGGAAGCATCCCTCATAGCTTAAAGTGTTAAAATAAATTGGAAAAATGAGATATAAACTTGCGGTCAAAGCTCTCGTTAGTAATCGTTGATAAAAACCAACTAATAAATTAACCAGAGATGTTAGCAACTAAACTGACAATGATAACTAATGTTTATTACAGTTTGTCTACTTCCAAATTGTAATTTGATGAATAACCGGAGTTTAGGGTTAATTTTAAAAGGTAAATTGCGATTTTTGATGTAAAATAACGAATATTTTTAACAGTGTACTATGTTGGATTTTTAAAAAATGTAAAAATAACGAACATTTTTAACATTGTATATGCTGGATTTGCAGTGACGTTGCAATGATTATGATGACTCTAGTATTTACTTAAAACTATGGCACAAGTTGCGTGATGTGTCCAGAGTGTATACCCTAGTCACGCTGGTTGGGTTCAAAGATCACGCATTTGCGCTGTATAGAAACCCATTGTACGATAAACTCTTTTGCAACAATAAAATGTCGTCTAATTTAATAGATTGGTTCGTTGTTCCGACTTTTGTCTGTCGATCTCTCCTTGATATGGGAACCTGACACTTGTATACGCTGACCACCAATTACCATAGGAAATAAACGTCACGGTGACAATGCACATTGCAAGTGCCCTGTTCAATACTGTGGTAATTATTGATGGCTAACCATAAAACGGCGTTTTTGTCAGTATCTTGTGAAAGAAATGGATTTGGAAACTGAAATTTCATGAGGAGAATGAGAAAAATACGGCTTAATCTGATATCAAATGTACTACTTCAGTTAAATCAGGGGGTCCCAAAAAACGATCGGTACAAGCACTGTAAAGGTCCAGGAAATGAGATGATAAACCTTCTCCAAATCTTTACGGGGACATTCCATTCCAATAAATAGGGCCAGAAAAAAGAATACACTACCAGTGACATCATTTATATGAAACTATTGATTTTCAGTCAGTTGTCATGAATAGATTCACACCAGTCACCTGGAATTTTCTATTGCTCTCTGAAAAATCAATAGTTTAACTAATGATGTCATCACCAACCCCAAATATTGAATGCTTTCTAGTCCCTCCTTGTAGACTTGATACAAACCACATCAATTCTATTTGCATTTCCTAGGACCTTAACGTATGACATAACATGCACTAATATGGAAATTAAAAACCCCTTCCTCCATCCACATGTGAACTGTACTTCAAGACCATGAAGAGGTCATTATCTATTAAAAGCTTATAAAGTGGGGCATGTACAAAACATGCCTGCCCATTGCTATTGGCCCACTTTGCTGAAATAAAAGAAAGTTGTTGTGCAGCAACTCTGCTTTGGGACTTCAAGATGGGCAGGATAGCTTCAGACTCCTATATAAAAAATTGCCCTTCTGTTACTTTTTTCTATTAATCCACTGTGGGATTTTGGAGCTTAAGCATGAGGCAACCTGTTACCAAAGGTACACCGATGGTAGTATGGTAGGAGCCATGATTTCAGAACATGATAGATGCCAATTAAGACTGAGAGGGTTTTAAAAGGTCAAGACAATAGGAACAATAGAGGTCTTTCACCTCACTCATGCATAACCTATAACAAAAAGCGTTATTTCCCGTAGTATTAGTCATTCAAATCAATGTAATACCCGAAACCGAGTGGTGTGCAACGGTTGGTTAGAGGGGTGGTTATTTATTCAAAGGGAAACCCACTTTTATCTATACATATCCAACATGCATGTCGTTCTTTAGATTTCGAAAGGTCTCCAGAAAATTGGGAATGGACTTTGCGATTCCCGGCAAGATGGCCGCTAATCCGAAAGGTGGAGACCTCTATTGTGATGGAGCTGGGAGGAGTATTTACAATAACTCCTGGTAATAACTCCATGCGAGTTACATTAAGGATTGTACCGAGTATAATAGAAGGCCCAAAGGCATTTATTACATTTTCAGAAAACGCCCCCCTTAAACAGTAACGTATTTTTGCTGTGTGACATTGCATCCCCAATCAGTGAACACTGAATTGAACGCTTCCCATCTTGGAATGCATCTGGTTTTGTGATAGCCAAGATTTCAGCTAAAAAGGAGCATTTTGAAAATTTTCATGAATGCCCATTTAATCGGCCTAGATAATCACAGACCAGAAACCGTGAACACTCCATGAGACTTGGGTCAGTGGTTCTTCTGACAAAGTTTGCTTTACATCACCCAAGCATTCGCAGAGTAGCCTTGCCATACGAAACTACAATATTAGTCAGCTATAAGCCTACCAGCTAACATAATCAAAGATGAATGATTTGTATTGTCCATGAAAACATTTAAATGATTCACTTAATGATCAATACTGTGGACAAAATTTAGGTGGATACTCACAAGTTCACTCAGAAAACATAAAGACTCCATTGTCAGCAAGGCATAGTTGAATTCAGGGTTTTAATTACAATATCAATCAATTGTCAAGTAATTTAGCTAGAGTACGTTTTGAATGGTTACATCTGTCACAGCAGGCTATAATTTTGTAAAGAGGAATGAAAGACATTGAAAAAAAACACACACAAAAAAATTAAAATGGTGTACAAATATGGCAAGCAGTACGTTCTGATTTCAGGCCAAATGGACCAAAGGCCATGTTCATGGGCCAGGTTTTTTACATCCCCATAAAGTATACAATGGTAAACTTAATGGCTTGTGTGCAGAAGAGCCTACATTACTCGTCGTCCGGGAGCCACAGTTAAATGACCGCCTATCACGTTAGTAACAGAACTGACTCCCTTATGAATTTGGGTATCATGACCATACTGCTAGTCGGAGGTATGGTCCAAGTATGGCCTGACCGTAAAAGTTGAGTATATACACAAATTTTGCTGAAAATAATAGATAAGGGTGTATAATATCTGCCGGGTGCCACCTGGATCCTTGGGCATTTTGAGAAATCCAAGATGGCGTCGCCATAAATGATAAGTTATCTATTCAACCCTATATTATCAAAATATGGAGTTACTAGATATACTATCAGGACCCACATAACAAATGCCAGGCACTTAACATTGAGTCATACTTCAATTCAAAATGGAAAGCCAAATCTAATAATTTAAAATATGCCCTATAACAGCAATACCTGGGATAAAAAATGAAAAATGAAGACTTAATAGATTATGTGTTAGACACAATAATGTAGTATAAATGAAACGGATTACAGGTGGTAAGGATGACGCTCTCAAAACAGGCAAGGGGCCCAATTGGTGACAGGGAAGGTACAAAAATAAGGGTCTTTTGCGGAGCGGTAGCAAACTGCCCATGCAAAAATTGTCACCCAAAATGGGGTCTGTTTGAAATCAAATTTGCAAATCTTCTAAAACGTCATGAAAGTAGAGGTCTTCTCGTAAAAATGTCCATTTTTTTCATAAGCATAGGGTCTTGGTGGCTAATTTAATTTTGGAATGTTCTGTTTGGACCACCCGTGACGTCAGTGACCTAAGCCTAACTAACTGACGGAATAAAGCTCGTTCACGCAAAACGGAATAAAGCAGCTATGGGATGTAGTAAACTGTGACGTCATCGGGGGGGGGGTGGCAAAAACGAGTATTTGCCAAAAATCAAGAGGAACGCCAAATCCTCCCAACATGCAATGAAGATAACTTTCCCTTTTTCAATTCGGAAAGAGTGCCATATGGCCCCCTCCCCTACGATCCGCAGCTTGACGGAAGAAACCACATGATAAGGTTGCAGGAATTTGTGAGGAGGAAACATATAGAACTTCTTGCTCAGTGTGCCTCAGCTTCAATGTCCATGTGATTTCATCCAATCGCAATTGGACATGCCAAGCCATGTTAATGACTTATTCAGTCACCATATGCATCAAATATCTCAAACTATTCAACTGTCGCGTGATAACTGAAAAGAACTTTTAATCACCCGTTGACATTATGCTGTTTACCATTCAAATTGCATTGCTGATGGCTCAAACTTTAAGAATTTTTAACACACTGCCTTCCATTTGACGTTATATCATTTACGTCCACAGAAGGCACTGCACCCTTGCTCCCGATCCCGCATTGAGTAAACCCTATCAACCGTACAATTCATTTAGCGGCTATTTTGGAGTCCTTTGTGGCGGTAGTGTCTGTATTGGGGTGCAATCGGCAAGTTATCGTTCGTCAGCTCTTTTAATCCGAATGGCGATCAAATCAAATGTTTTTCGCACTCTGGGGTTCTGGGAAACAGTGGCGTATCGGCCTACCGCTATGATGGGCATATTTCCCAGTCCTTGGGAATTTTTTTTTTTTTCCCTCTAGGGGGGTCAAAAGGCCAATTTTACCGGTCAGAGGGTCTAAAAAACGGCTGATTTAGCATGATTTGCATTTTTCCCGGCCAACGTGTTTCAGGGGGGCAACCTGCCCCCCCTGCCCCCCAGCATGTTACGCCACGGCTGGGACTATCATCTGTTGTAAAACACAATTTGGCATTCAATGCGTCATACGTGGTTAAGAAAAGATGGGTACTATTTGAAATAATGTTCTGATTAAGAAAGAATTTTCTGTATGTGCATCCATATGTGTAGATACAAATAATAATAAATTTTGGCATCAAACAAGGCACACTATTGTTAATTTAAAAAGTGTTCCGTAAACTTACGGAAATTTCTGGCAGCAGTATTTCCAGTCATTTTTAGGGTTAACTTTACAGAAATTTCGGTCAATTAATGGAAATTTGACAGTTAATTTGTACGAAATTTGGCTCATATACGGAAAAAAATGTGTATTTTCAGAATTTTTCCGTTAATTAAAATTACGGAACCAAAAAAAAAAAGTCCGGAAATATTGCTGCCAGAAATTTTTGATATTCCGTAAATTAACATTTTTGATGTTTTTTGTTTTTGATTTTTAGTGTTTGTTTAAACACCGATTTTCCGTAAATTTACGGAAAAGCTGGTTCTTTATTTACGAAAATTTTAACGTTGCAGTCAGATGTTAGGTTATACACAATGGTACATTGCATCAATATTTGCATTCCCTAGTCCCCCGGATTAGATATACGTAATTTTGCTCTGGACTATCTAAAATCAATTGACATTAGGTTACAGTGAGGTAGAAGACACAGGGTCGAAACCTCATTTCTATTGTTCAAATCTCGAACAACCCTTTGGGAGTTTAATGCCGACATTGACATCAACATTTTACTTTTTTTTATTTTACTCAAAACAAAGTTATCGAAACTCTGTCAAACACCATATTTAAATTGGATATTTTGCAGGTGGTAGAGGACATAGTCGGATATATCTTGCAATTGTTCATCTCGGACAATCCTTTGAAATTATGGACAGTTAATGATTATATGGTAGTAGATTAAAACGGTAAGTACACGTCATTTACGTTTTTCGCTATCTCATCATGTTAAACAGGTGTTAAGACTCCTTGTACATTGGCGGAATTAAAACAGGTGTGGCAGCGATACAGTCCTCCGGGCTACAGTCCGGGAACAATGTTGAACAATAGCATAGGGCAATCGATTCAGTTGACTTCTTCACGCAACATTTGTTCCACGCTTTATTCCGTTATCGTCTAAGTAGCCCGGTCCTGCCCAGACTATGAATCCTGCAGGACCTTATTCCTTGTCACACCGGCAACTAGAATTTTGTAGCCAATTCGGACTTTCCAAGCAAACAGAGCAAGTGTAGATTTGAAAGCGTAGGGTGAGGGTGGGTGACTCCTGCTAACCAATGACTGCAAAAAGACCCTCTATTTCCAGTCCGCTCTTCTCTCGCCTAGACAAACATATTTATATTGCAATCACGGAAAGCACCCTAGTTTTCTCTGATCTTTTTCGATAGACCTTATTTCGTAGTAAATTAACGCAAAGTGTTTTGCTGGAATTCCTTTAGGGTGAACATAATTAAATTATTATGACTACCACTTGTTTGTCTTCCAACTTGGGCCGAAACCAAAATAGGCGTGGGGTGTTGATGATCTGGGAGACATCGTGATCCGAAAGGATGGACATATCGAACATTTTGGGCACTTTTTATATCCTAATCCTAAATGCCAGTTTTTGCCATCACCAAATCACGAGCCGACCCATGCCTTGTGTTAGGGGAAAAGTGCCCCTAGATATAACAAAAACAAACCGCTTACATCCTTTTTTGCGGTGATCGTCAGGTTGCTAGATATTTCCTCCCGGGACGTAAGGGATATGACCAGGCCAGCCAGATGCAAGTGAGGTGCTATACTCTTAAAGGAACAAATAAATGCAGCGTGTGTGTCTGAAGGGGATATCGTGATCAATTGCGTAAAATGTTGCCACAGATTTGTCGAAAAAATATACAAACATTATGTACTCCTTCTAAAAATAATTGAAAAAATAATACCAATTTGCCGAGGAAAAAATACAATAGTGTGTACTTTTTACCACAAATAATTGTACACGACATCCCTTTTATCATCAACTAAGTCACTAAATTTATTGGGCTTGCAGTAAACCAATTAAAGGCACTATCAGTGATGTGCTATAAATCAGAAATTGATAAATATCAGATTTTTTGCATGTTTGTAACAAGTATGCCAGTTACGGCATTGTTTGTAAACATGGTAGGGCCTGGTATCTTGAAATAGGTCGGCCTGCATGACTGTTACACCCTGGGCAATTGTATCTGCTAGAGTTTTAATGCTATGGGGCCATAACGATTCGCAGCACACAAAAGAAGTGGTCTGTATCCTAACTTACTCTTGTAAATAAAATAAGCCAAAAGCAACCTATGAAGGCAAAATCGGATAGTTAGTCATAAAACTGGCTGTACGTCGACACTTATACTTACAGCACGGACTCAAATCTTTGAACACTGATGTTTCTTCCTTTTTTGTGATTTTTTTCACTTTTAAGCTATTGCAAGCAAAATTCAAATAGTTTGACTCTTTCGGGTGGATCACTGATAGTGAATTGATAGTCCTTTAAAAATACGGACATAAGGTAATTTGAGTATTCGTTCTGAGAATAAGCTTTGTGGTATAATTCAGTTTTTTTCTTATAAGTACTCAAGTCATTTACTGTTAAATGAGAACGCGCGATAACGTCTCAAAATGTGCGCAAGCTAGACGCATAACAACCGCAGCCGCGCGCAAGTGGCTGTAAGACTGCATTACTAAAACGGGGATCCGTCTGCTCATACAGTCCATGGTAGGGGTATTTAGCAGGCTGACTTGTTTTTCAGTTTTGTAGAATTATTGGTTATCCCGTGTATTTTTCACATTCATGCGGGGACAATTGAATATATTATTAAAGAACAATATACAGATGTTGAATCTTAAAAAGGAATTTTTATTATGGGAATAACAGCCCATTTGAAAAACATAAAGTTTGATGCGTCACGGCATTTGATTGGTTTTTATTTTGCTTCGGGGGACCATTCAGGTAAAAAATGAGTACGTATCCTTACATTGGAAAAAAAACAACAAACCGATTATCGTAATCGTAACGTCGGTTTTTGAATCGTAGGAAAGGGTAAATTTTGTTTACTGTTTTTCTTTTTTTTGATTTAGACATAATAAAACGGTGTCTTTTGGAAAAAATAATAGCAATTTGGGTAATGTAAGACTTGATTTAACTAGTCGGAATTTATATATATCGGTCGCCCCGAGGAGCAAACTGATTACCCTGACACCTGACACGTGACCTGGTACCTGGACACGCTGACACCAAACCATTCCATCTCGTTACGTTTATAACTACAATACGGCAAAGCAACAAGCATTCTGCATCTCCGTTGTCCCAGCGTAATCGATCAAGATGTGAGAAATACCTGCGTTCTGTTAGTACAGACCAGTTTTCAATGCATTTGAAGGCGTAGTAAGACTATTTTCAAAGCAGTTCAAGTCATGTGTCCGAGTTACTTGTCATGACCGTAATTACCAAGCATATCGGGGTAAGACTAATCTTAAATGGTTTTTCAAAACATGTTCACAATTCAAATCACAATGCAAAATAATGCTCCTTAGTGATAGCCATGAAACAGTAATAGTAGCAGTGTCATGTCCAGTAGGGCATCCCTCCGTCAGCACGCAGAGCCCGCACCCACAGACCCACGACCTCGTCATGTCACGCATGGAATTTGAAACCATTAACATTCATGATAAGCCTTCTCTATAGCATGAAATACAATGAGAGTACATATGGTCAGTGGATGTGACGGCTAACTCATGATCTGAAGGTTGTGGGTTCGACCCCCGGGCGGCAAATGTTGTCGCTTTTT
>JAMKCH010029363.1:0-41977 GCA_023653785.1 Ophioderma brevispina
CCTTATTCCAAAACACAAGCGTTTCATCTCTTATTCTTCACACTGCTTCTGCACCAGGTCAAATTACTTCATCTGGATACTTAAGATCAAAATTCAACAATTTATGAGGCTCAAATCGTGAAATTAAAATCCCATTCTGTTTGAAAAAGCATCTCACGTGGGCAACCATTTTACAATTGCATACAAGTTACCATGGGTGTGCGTCATATCGAATCGATGCATCAAGGCGTTTCTGATGCGCTCATTACATCGCGCGCGCCGAATACCACAGACGCGTATTGCGTAATACGCGAAATTACCCGCCCTTTTGCAGTTCAGCCCATGTGATTGTTTTTGGTCAAAAATGCGTAACATAGCAAAAGTAAAATGAACAAAATATGAGGAAAATATAAATATATATAGATTCTGTTAAAATATATCGAAAGAAAACAGGTTAATGCCATTAAACATGAAAAAACCTCAAAACTTGGCATTTGACTAAGTTCCTGACTTAACAGCCCCCTTAACAACATCAACAATAGCTGCATCCACAGCTCTACAAAAATAACCTATTTTTCTGCTAAATTAGTTTATTTAACACACTTTACATGCATGGAGAGATGTCATTTATACAAAGATCTACTCATCCATGTTTTAAAATTTTAAAAATTTTTTTTTCTAAGATGCATTGTATCTGTATTTAATTAATGCCATATGTAACAGCTGTTGCATTTTCGGTGTAGGAATAAACTTATATCCATTACACAACTGTTTGTTGTTGTTGTTGCCTTTTGTTGGTAATTCAAATGATTATTTATTAGTCAAGTCATGCATACATGTACTCAAGGATAATGAAAAAAGGTGTGGTACAAATTGAGGGTTGACAAACAGAAGGACGTAACTCAGCACTGAAAGAAATATTAAAGAATTTCTTTAATTCTGCTGTTCATAATTACAAATTTTTCTTTGTTTACTAAAGTTTATATAATGTTTGCTTACAGTACCATATATGAGCTTTATGAGATGTTTACATTTTGAGTAATGGATAGATTTGCTTAGTAGAAAATATTAAACATCACATTTCTCAAAAGCAGTATTACAGCAGAATTAAAGAAATTCTTTAATATTTCTTTCAATGTTGAGTTACATCCTTCTGATTGTCAACCCTCGAAATATTGTATGGAAGGGTTCAAGTAAGTGGTATACAAAAGAGTAATAAACATTTGGTAAAGTATAACTTAAAGGTCCATGGCCCGATCGCTAATAGCCTCGTCCCCAGAAGCCCCAGAATTTACCGGAAGTGGTCAACATTTTGGTATCAGAAGAAAGCTACTATTTTTCTCATTTACCCTGTGAAATCTTAGGGCAAAAGGATATTTGGTTTAGAATTTATGAGCGAAAATGTGACTCATTTTGGTCGACCAATATTAATCTTAGACAGTACTCTATGGGGCTTACAAAATCACGTTTTTAGCTCTCACAGCAAAACGGATTGAAATATCGGCGCGAAACTTTACAGATGGAGTTTTGGGGTTAAGGCCAATCTATCAAGATGAAAACTTCATATCCTTAAATCGGGCCATCCCCCTTTAAGCTCTTTGTTTAATAACAAAATCATCACAACTGTCATTTTCGACTTAAGATTATCATTTTTACCCAATTAGCTCTAATGCTCCACTTTAGTTTGGCTGGAGATTAATATTGCAGGTTGAGTATGATGGTACAATGTGACAGGAATGGTTTTGTTTATTTTCAATGTCACAACAAATTGCAGCAGTTACAGAATTCCAAGACCCACCAACACAACCATTGTAACAATCAGCACTTAGTGTATTGTCATAACAAATTCACAAGTGCAGTGATAAAACATGTCATCTTTTTATAACACTTGAAGACAGATGCAAACATTTGATTTAAAATGTAAAAAAAAGGCATATTGATTACTTTGGGGGCACCATATAGGTCAATTTGTTAATGAAATGATACAAGATGACACCATAATTATAATAGTACAATTTTAGTTAATCGTCAGCTTGTAATATTTGATAACACGTACCTAAGGAAGTCGTATGTAGTTCATCTCTGCCAATATACAAAACAGGTCCAGTATATTGAATTGCAAGCAATCTCCTCTGCAGCAGTTTTGATAAAGTTGTGAGTTAAGTCGCTGGCATACGACTCTATGGTTAATCCATGCAGATAATACAGGTATGTACGTAATGTAATATTTACTATAGTGAAAGAGTGTCCATGTATTTGTGCATGCATTGCTGCATTCGTGTGTACTTACTAAAGATACATTGTGGGCATAGTTTGACATTGTGGGAATATTCTCCTTAGATTTTTGAAACAGTGGAATAAAGCCCAGTATAGTGTTTGCATTCTGAAAATAGTAGGATATCTAATATTTAAAAATAACTTTATAGGCCTGTGGCACAATCCTCTTAGCCAAGAAAATAAGTAGTTTAGTAAATAGGAACTAATAAAAATAAGTAAAAACATCACTTTTATAGTTGGGTAATTTGGAGCAATTCCGTGACTGTGGAGAGCAGAGCATCATTTCTCAGTGGATTTGCCTTCTATGAAGATTAATGAACAAATTTAGCGGGGATGCCCCTCCTGGAAGTGTGGGCGGAATCCAGGAGGGGGAAATTCATAATACAGGGGTCAAAAATGAAAAATGCCTGAATTGCTGTAAAAAGGTAACCAGAGTGTTCGTCTTGTCACAAGGATTAAAAAAAGGTATAGTTTGTAGTACTTCCAAGGTATGGTTTAGGAGATATAAGACAAAAATTGTCAAATGTCAAAGGTCATCACCAAAGGTTAAATCTTTAATATTGCACCGATTTCTTTGAAAATGGTCCCAAAATTTTAGCCTTTTCACAGGAATTGTTACAAAAGTAGTTGTTTATAGAGATAAATGACAAACAAGGTCAACCCCATTGGTGCAGTCTATGAGGAAAGATGAACAATTTGAGCCCATTTTTAAAGAAATCGGAGCAATATATCAGATTTAACCTTTCGTGATGACCTTTGACATTTGATGATTTTTGTCTTATATCTCCGTAACTAAACGTTGTAAGTAGTACAAACTATACCTTTTTTTAATCCTTGTGACAAGACAAACATTTGGTTACCTTTTTACAGCAATCGAAGCATTTTAAATTTTTGACCCCAGTATTATAAATTTCCCCCCTCCTGGATTCCGCCCACACTTTCAGGAGGGGCACCCCACTAAATTTGTTCAATAACCTTCATAGAAGACAAATCCACTGAGAAATGATGCTCTGCTCTCCACGATCACGGAATTGCTCCAAATGACCCAACTATTTAGGTAAAAAAATGATTAACTATAGTATATAGTGTGTCCTAAAAAATAGAGTAAAAATGTGAGAGTTTATAACTTTAAAAATGAGAAAACCTTACTCATTTTAAATACTAGTTATCAGACATTCCTTGGTAAAAAATTAATATCAATCAGCAACTTTTTGAGATATGTGTGATAATGTGTAAGCATAAACCCGCCAGGACAGTTTTGAAAAATAAGGAAAATAGCTTAAAATCTGTTATATTGTACTTTATTTTTTGTCAGATTGTATGAGGCGTAACTTTTGACGTGTGTATCAAAGAAGAAAAAGTAAACAGTTATGGAAACGTAATATTTCAAACTCTGCAGTGATAGTAAAAACTGAAAATATAAATTTCCCACCATGTGGTGGGTTTTCCCAAATCGCATCACATATCATAAGCCTTTTTTACCCAATTCATAACTTTGAGATACATGCAATAATGTGAAAGCTTTTTTACCAATTTGAGCTGCTTTGAATTGAAACCACAACCTTCAAACACTTGGAACACTTATCATTATCTGGAACACTATCATTATCTTTTAACTTCATCCTTCCCCTTCTTCCATAAAGCAACAAGGAACCTGAAACACTTTCGTGACATGGATCACATCAACATGGTCAAGCGCTGTTTTCACTCATCAAGTATTCTAATATGGCTTAACTACGGTCAATCCCGTGCAATCAACCAATTTGCAACTTTCCATTGGACTTGTGTTTGTTTGAGGATTAAAAAACTTTTATGTTCCAAGGAAATATTGCTTTTGAATTGTCTTCCATGTTAATCAATTTACCTCATAGATCCGCATTATTGCCCATTACATACCGTAAACCACATCCACATTGGTGAAAACAATTTAAAATGAATGCCCCCCCCCCCCCCCCCATTTACCATTGACGACACTTGCTATGGTAACATATTTGTAAAAGCTCTTTGAACATCTCCTGCTCAACCGTATTGCACCTATGTGATAGACGACACCCTCATACCAGAACAACCCGGTTTCCGGCCAGGCAAATCAATAACAAGCCAAGTAATCAACCTAACTCAACACTTGAGGAAATGGGTTTGCAAAAGGGTAGTGAACCAGAGTTGTGTGCGTCGACCTATCGGCATCCTACGACACTGTTATCACAGATGCCCTATCCATAAACTCTTGAATCACCAAGTACATCCACTTGACTGAGCTTATCAAAGGATTGCTGGCAAACAGGATGTTCTTTTGTTCACTAGGAGCGAAGAGCCGATGGTGGTAGGCTTAAGGACGGACTACCGCAAGGGAGCCTGCCTTGCACCTCTCACTTTCAATAACTATCCCAACGACCAACCAAGGAGGCAGGAACCTGTCGTTTTATTTATTCAGATATCGTGTCTTGGAATTAAGCGCACAAAATGCGACTTCACAGTTGAGAGAGAACTCTCAAAAGCTTTGGATGAACTCACTCTTATTATGAGGAAACTACCTTCGTGCAATCCATACAAATCAGGTTGTGTTTTGTTCCCCTTACGTAACCGTGAAGCCAAAGTCAGTTAAATTTACCTGGTCTGGAACACCCCCCTGTGGAGCACTGTGATAACCCTGTCTACCTAGGAGTTACCTTGGACCGCACTCGCTCTTATAAGACCCACATCGAGAAGACAAAGAGTAAAGTATGTTCACGCAATAACATCTTGAACAAACTCACTGGCACAAGATGGGGTGCTCGCCCACATACCCTAAGATCGATGGCACTTGCCCTGTGCTACTCGTGTTTAGAGTATGCTTGCCTTGTATGGGAGAGATCAACCCATGCCAAGAAGCTTGATTCAGCGTTAAAGGCCTCCTGCTGGCTTATGACAGAATGCCTCCATCCAACACCAATGGAAAACTTATACATCCTAGCAGGAATTGCTCCACCAGACATCCATCGTATAGCGTAGCGAGCATGCAAGAGCGTAGCTGCCAAGTATCTAATGTGAAACACCATATGTCTGGACAGATACCTGCTGCCAACCGCTTTAAATCCAGAGAGAGTCTCTTAAGCAAAGTCCAACCTCTTGAAACAGTCTCTAAAGAGCTTAAGAGAGTTCACCTGTGGAAAGAAAGACTTGCCATCAACCAAGTAACATCTATTGGTATTAAACCTGATGAGCATCTCCCATCTGGAGCTGGCTCCTCATGGGCTGAATGACGATGCCTCAACAGATTGAGAACCAGAATTGGCCGATCTAAGGTTTCCTTGCAGAAGTGGGGCTACCTGGAAACAGATCAGGACAATACCAGTGGTTGTGGAACAGCACCACAGACAATGGAACATCTCGGTATGCCACTGTTGTTTTTTTTTGGAGCAACAATGCACAGACAAGAACCTTGCGGAATTCAGTGAAGCAGCCAGACGTACCCATCTCTGTCTGGATCATATTTGAGAACCACTGTGTTTGTTGGACACGATAAGAAGTTTGGTTAGGTTTTCGTTTTTAGTCCGATTTACTCCATACTTGGGGTTAAGGTGCAATAGGGTTTCCTTCATGTGTGGATGATATCAAATGTCATGGACCAAGGTCAAAGGTCATCTGAGGTCATGTTCCAGACTGCCATCTTGCCAAAGCGCCCTCTATTTTATGAAGAGAAAAAGGTAAACCATACAAATTAATACACATCTGAAAAGTGCACTTCGTTTGGTTTCCGACACTAAAAAATCTTTCCAAAAGGGCACATATTGACCGAGTTATGACCGATTGAAAATTTGTACCACTTTTTCACCTTATCCACGGATTGTTACTGTTTTAGTTGTCTTTAGACAATACACATTCTCCAAGCACATCCTTTGTTTATGTTTGCTTTTGTTCTTGCGACAAAGGTTTGTTCTGATATTGAAAAGGTTAGTTTCAATTATTAGAAATTCCAAGATCTTGCCTCATTCTTCTTTACCTCGCTGCTCTGCCCTCCACTTGGTGCCTCTAAGACGAATGCAGACTTGCGCTCTTTTCCATTTCAATAATCCAGAATCCAGAGACGTCTCGATGTAGGTTGCCCCTCTCTGCATTCATTCTCACATTGGTGGAACATACACAGCCGTTCATATAGAAATTCGCCTCATCCACTATGCAAATCTCCCGAAGCATTAAATGGGCACTACACAACCCACGGCAGAATGTAAGGCGACCTTGTGTGTCTCCTGGTTGAACGGCCTGACGTCTCCGGATTCTGAATTATTGAAATGCGAAAAAAGAGCGCAAGCCTGCCATCCCCTGGCACCGCCCTTGCTGTCTTCTGCCCACACATTTTTGACTCTCAAAGGTAGACCAATTTGAATATAGGATACAGACTCACGTTTGATAACGACCCTGCCATACCCAAGCCCACATTTGCCCGGCTTGCCCACACACTGAAATCCACATGGGCCCCAATAGGGCATATGTGGGTTCTCTGGGCGTCATATATTATTCCACACATTCGGGTGAAATCTTGACTTTGGTCTGATGACTGTTGTTTCGAGGTCTTGTGTTTCGAAACACCCGGGGAGATGTCTCGAAACATTAGACCTCGAAACAACAGACCTCAGACCTCGAAACATCAGACCCTGAAGTCCATTCACTTCCGGGTCTGAAGTCTGTTGTTTCGAGGTCTGATGTTTCGAAGCACCCGGGGGATGTCTTGAAACACCAGACCTCGAAACAACAGACCTCAGATCCGGAAGTGAAATTACTTCGGGGCATATGTGGGTTCTCTGGGCGTCGTATATTATTCCACACATTCGGGTGAAATCTTGACTTTGGTCTGATGACTGTTGTTTCAGGGTCTTGTGTTTCGAAACACCCGGGGAGATGTCTCGAAACATTATACCTCGAAACAACAGACCTCGAAACATCAGACCCGGAAGCCAATTCACTTCCGGATCTGAGGTCTGTTGTTTCGAGGTCTGCTGTTTCGAAACACCCGGGGGATGTCTCGAAACACCAGACCTCGAAACAACAGACCTCAGACCCGAAAGTGAAATTACTATTACTATATGCCGGGTGTTTCGAAACCTCAGACCTCGAAACAACAGACCCGGAAGTGAACTAACTTCCGGGTCTGATGTTTCGAGGTCTGAGGTTTGTTGTTTCGAGGTCTGGTGTTTCGAAACACCCAGCATATAGCGCGGGGAATTCAAACTTTTCATTGTGTAGCATGTGTCCTGTGTCCTGTGATTTGTTTGGGCCGATTGCTGGGGAAACGAATCCTATTACGTGGCACTTCTACATGCATCGAATAGCTGGCAATCAACTCTGATGTGTATTTTCTTGTGGTTTAATTCTGTGAACTGATGTGGTTATTACCAAATCATTCTGTATACAAATAAAGGCGCTGATTTGGACTTATTTTATGTAAGGGCTAACACATTTAAAAGCATAATAAACATGCAAAAATGCTGGTCTTTACAAATACTAGCGCGCACTATTTTCCAAATTGCCCGGTCTCTTTTAAAACCAAATGTTGAATGATTTCGCGCAAACACACATTTTGCATAAATTCTACTCCAAAGTCACCCTTTATTTTTGAACCACTATCATCTACTTATATTACATGCATAATGTTATACACAACATGTCTTCATTAGATATATACCTAGACATTAACATTTTCATTTGTTTGTTCTATCATTGAACCTCATAGTTCATCTCGTACCCTTACACTGAAATGACATTTAGTTGTTCATTATTTGCATATATTAATTTGAAACTATATTCGAAAACTACCATTGCTTTGAGAAAATCCGAATTTATAAAACATTAAAATAGCACCGTCAAGATGGCGCCGCTTCGATTAGTGATAATTCACTTGTTAAAATTCAATGCATATGTACCGTAGTCTTTTTGTATTTAATCCTATCAGAATTATTTTATTGTTATAAAAAGCTAAATATCATTACAATGACAGTTAAATATGTCAGTGACTGTATAACTTAGGTTTTTAAAATGCTTTCAGCAATATGCCCACTCAAGTTGTTTTCCAACACGCCATCGATTTTTTTGTATGTATGATTTCAATGACTAATCTGGAGCGGCATTAAATTTATTCCCTATCATGTTCCTGTACACGGGTTCACGTTTTAAATGTAATCTGTGGATTTTGTCTTAGAATCAGGAAGTGTGAAGAGCTTGTCATAGCTAACCTATTTATGAATTCCCAGTGATGAGATTTAATAAATTGCTATTGGATTTATCAAAGACTCGGTTATAAGCATAGATCATTATGTTTGGCAATTTTTGAGATGCATGTACTTCAGCATATAGTACATGGGGAAATGTAATTTATGTTTTTGGTATAGTTTTTTTCATATACAATTTTGACACCAATGTTTTTCCAATACAGAATTTCATGGAGAATCTGAAAATCATGGGTGTCATTTTTAAAATGTGTTCTTGGGGGTTTATAAGGGGAAAAAATTTGTACAGGGGTAAACAATAAGTGTTTAAATTGTTTTAAAATTCATACCAATCTGTTCGGTTGCTCATAAGGTTTCTAAAAAGGTATAGTTTGTCATATTTACGCCCTATTGTTTTAGTACAATAGCCTCAAGAAATTTCAAGGTCATTATTTATAGAATGGTCCGATTTTGTGGAAACTGGTTTTAAATCGATCATTGGGTTATACTAATTAAGAAAATGTATATAGATTCTGAAAAAGTGAGAGTTTTTTCAGATATGACTAGTGGTCTCCCATAGACCCTGTGGACCACAGCCATATTTGCCCTCATCAAAACTTCATTGACAACGCGACCTCTATATTTTCTGCTTCTGTACAGTAGGACGAACAATTTGGCACCATTTTTAAAACAAATCAATGAATCTGACATTTTACCCCCAGTGTGACCTTGAACCCGTTTTGCCTTGTAATCAGGCGCGTAGCCAGCACGTTGGTTCTGAGGGGGCAATTTCCCGGTAGGTGCAAAATTTCCCGATCACAAGCAAAAATTTCCCGGTCGCAAGGCAAAAGAATCCGAAAAGGGGCTGATTTAACATAAATATCAGTGTTTTATTTCCCGATTTCCCCTCAAAAAATGTTTCAGAGGGGCACTCTGCCCCCCCCCCTTTGCCCCACCTGGCTACGCCACTGCTTGTAACTCTTGTACTTTAACCCTCAGGTAGGGCAAACTATACCTTTCTGTAATCCTTGAAAGGTACTGAACATGATGGTATACTTTAAAATACATTTTGACCCCTGTATAAACCTTGCCCCCTAGAATACACCCAAGAACACATTTAAAAAAATGACACCCATGAGTTTTGGAATCCTCATACAATTTTGATTTAGAAAAACCTTGGTTGGAAGATTGTATATGAAATTTTCACAAAAATACAGTTCCACGTGTACTAATATGTACCCATTATAAAGAAAATCAATTTGGTAGCCTTTTAAAATAATTAGGAATGAATGAACTCCCATCTTATCTAATGCTAACCTATGTTTGATTGCTTTATTTACCGTCCGTGACTTGGCGTCGACTTCGTTTGTGCGGAATGAAAATAGTAGCATAATCATGTTCTCATCCAAAATATTCATAAGTCTGGACTGACATAAAAGTAGTCCAACTGATTAACCCAACACGCCCCAATAAGTATACACGTTAGTTGCAGCTATATTATTTGTTGAAAAGGATGGTTGACCAGTTTGAAATACCGGCAGGCAGACTTGAACAACGATATACATGTGACCTGACTAAGATTTTATTTGATGCTGTATCGATGGTGGTTGCATGACTATGTTGAGTGGCTGCCAGACTATTTTGACTAGGTTAAATGTATGGCTACCAATTGTTGATGTGATGGTAGTGACTTTCTGAATTATGCACTGAGATTTACAAATGACAACCTTTGAGCTTTACTTACATTAAATGGTGCAATGAGAGATTTCACATATCAGGCAAAATTCTGATTTTTACACTAATGTAAAGCTTTCTATCAAAAATATACCCATGTAAAATGATTAAGTTGAGAATAATTTCTTGGTACAAAAATTGTGAAATTTCTAATTTACTGTAAGAGAAAATACTAAATTCAGTCTATGTTTACATTGAAATTAAGCAAATCAAAATCGCCATTTGTTTGCATTTTCAAGGCATTTCTATAGCCAAATACAAAGTAAGAAGTCCATTGGGGTTCTATCTGTGAAATCACTACATATGACACAATAATATGGATGCCTCGAAATCTCTCGTTGCACATTCAACCACGTCTGAATATTACCTGTGTAGTTTGGTCATAAATAAGAATCGGCCGTTTTCGAAGTTTGGGAAGAAGGGTTGAATATGTTTTTCTATAGCTTGAAGGATGCTGAATTGTAATTTCTGGGTCCAACCTTTGGGAAATTTGGTAAAATAAGAGGGGTAAAATTTTGAAGTCAAAATTCCTCACCACATTTCTCAGGGATTGGACCAACAAATTCTGATTCATCACCCTTCAAATTATAGAAAAAACATCTTCAAACTTTCTTCCACAAACTTGGGAAGGGGATTCTCATTAATGACCATACTAGAGATATCATGCAAAAAAGCAGCAGGTCAGAAAAATAAATGCTGTGCAAACCTTAATTGAGCAGTCTGTTCCCCCTGCCTAACCAAACTGCATTTAGAATCATAACACCTTACCTAGTGCGTATTTCATAACCGAAATCTCACAAATTGCTCTCAACGGTAACACACAGGACAAAAGTATTGCAACATGCAGAAAAATATTTATAAACATGTCATAGATGGACTTCATATTTTACCAGGAGGTTCTTGA
Organism: Ophioderma brevispina; assembly: GCA_023653785.1. Classification (NCBI taxonomy): domain Eukaryota; kingdom Metazoa; phylum Echinodermata; class Ophiuroidea; order Amphilepidida; family Ophiodermatidae; genus Ophioderma; species Ophioderma brevispina. The sequence continues at coordinate 11,077 of JAMKCH010029363.1, forward strand.
CTACATATTACGTAATAAATGCCAAAATTGCGTTTTTCAATCAGATGTTATTCCTTAGAATCCAAGAGTGCGAAAAACATTTGATCATATTGTCACGTTCCTTAAATATGGCGGATTAAAAGATATGGCTAACGATAACTTGCCGATTGTAGTCCAAAAGGAATGCAGACACAGGAACGCCACAAATGGCTTCAGAAGAGCCGCTAAATGAATTGTACGGGTTTGTTAGTTTCGGAGGAAAAACGGAGAGGTTGCATGGACCGGAATTAAGATAACGTCAATGGTAGATGAGTGCAAGTCCATCACGGTCGGACTGACGAAATTGAATGACAAGAAAGTGGTCACGTGAAAACTTGAAAAGAAGTTTTTAATCATACGTTGACATTATACTTTTTGTCATGGGAATGTTAATACGTATTCAGACATGATTTGCGCAAACCACGTAATTTATCATTCGAATCATTCAAATTGCATTGCGGATGTCTCAAAATTTTCCGATTTTTTTAGACAACTGTCTTCCATTGGCGTTATCTCATTTCCGGTCCGAACAAGCACTGCACCTTTCTCCTGTAAACATTTAGGGTAAACATTTAGTGCAATTCATTTAGGTTATTTTGGAGTAATTTGTGGTGTTTCTGTGTGTGTATTCCTTCCGGAGTGCAATCGGCAAGTTATCGATCGTCAGCTATTTTAATAATTGCCACGAATTCTAGCTGTTTTCACAGAATGTAAACATCCAAATTGTTCTCAAATTTGTGGAAGTGATTTCAGTAAGGCCCCATTTTATTATGTCTGAATGTTTTCATGCCATTGTGTCCCTTTAATGTAATCACATTACTGTACTAATTATTCAAACATGATGTCGCGTCTTTTGCAGATTCATTCTGGTGCAGGAGATTGGACAGGTGTTTTTGGATGAACTAAGCTCACAGTCTGGTTTACGATATTTCGATATTCATGTATTAATGTGGCCTTAAAAATTGAAAAGGTAACATGTTTACCCAAAAGAAGATGTTGGTGGAAATCACCCAAGAGGATGAAGTATTTCAGGCCATTTATCTAGGAAATCAAATGATAGAAAGGGCAAAACAAGCTGAATCCGTCTTACAGACGGTGCGGAGTCTTTGGAGGAGAAATGGTCGTCACTGTAAAAAAGTGTCTGTTATCATAGGCAAGAACGGTGTCAAAGTCAATGAAAAACACAATGTGTTGGGACAATCTGCTGTCTCCTACAGGCACCCTTTAAGCAATGTTACATACTGTATGGCTAACAGAGAAATAATTGGGGTTTTTGTATGGTTAGATAGCAGTTCACACGACAACACAAGATGCCATGCAGTTCTTTGCAACACAGCTCAGATTGCCAAAAAATGCACACGACTACTAACAGAGAACTTTACTATTGCACGAAAAGAGATGGTAGCAAGATTACGTCGTGAAGAGACAAAGGAACTATTGTGAAAAGAGCACTAGTAAAAGAGGAATGCGAATATACTAAAGCAAAAAAGACGTAACCATGTCTCAGTTAAAAGACTACGATACAGAACGGGGATTCAGAAGGCCTTTGAAAGGAGGACTTATTGATGATGTACAAAAGAAGGAATCAGCAACAACGAAGCTCAAGTACATGCGGGTTGGCAGCCGACAATATATTGATTTCAAGGCATGGAAGATGAACATGATGAAAAGAACTGGAGGTAGAATACTTATTTAGCTGGTCTGTAGAAGCAGATCTTGACTGATTAAGAACTGGCTGACTCTCTCTCTCTCTCTCTCTCTCTCTCTCTCTCTCTCTCTCTCTCTCTCTCAATCAATCAATCAATCAATCAATCAATCAATCAATCAATCAATCAATCAATCAATCAATCAATTTATTTCAACACGGTGTGAACCAGCATCAACAAATGCTGCTTTTCCTCTGGTCCGTATATACATTTGATAAAATACAATGAAAAAGAAAACATTCTACAATTATGAAAGAAATATGACAAAATTTTAATTATTTGTGACAATAATAAATACGAGAAGAATGCGGACACTAAAAACCAACAACATAATCAACAGCTCCGTTGGAGTAATAGCTACATCAAATTATATGAAAACAAACTTTAGCATATGAAGTAAAGAATATTTGAGCGAAGAATATGTTATGAAACAGCAGTAACATTACTGATCTTTAAAGTAGACGGTAATTGAATTGAGAAACCAGAGCCGAGAGTTTAACAATATTTGGAAGTTGGTTCCAAAAGTACTAGCACCAGTGTAGGAAATGTATCTCTTTGTATATTCAGAGGGGGTTGGGAATGGTGAGATGATGAATCCCTGAGGTTGTAGCCAATATTTTTAACTTGGAATCTTGGTAAGGGAACTTGGTCTTTGGTTGTCATAATTTTGTACATAATAGTTGCGAGATGGACATTGCACCTTCACCGATATTGTTTATTTTAGTTTCCTTCAGTGCAGCCCTACTGGAATCTTGTCTAGCTTTATTTAATAATATTTTGTGTTTTTGCAGCCCTATTCTGAAGTTCTGAACCTTACTAAGAGAAGAGGGCATTGCACGTACCCCAGACAGTGTCAAAGTAATCAAAATGGGGAGCTATTTGCTCTTCTACAATGTAGTTGTATGTCCGTGGTAGAATCATCTTGGGCCTTATGAGCATATAAAGACCAGGCTGGCTTTGTTGGCACAATTGTTAGACATGCTCGTTCCATATAAGGCTTTCCTCTGCTACAGACCAAGGTGTTTACACATTGTGAACGGTCATTTGGAACTATTGATTTGAACAGTTTTCAGTGTTATTGATATTAGCCATTTTTTTTCTGGAACCTAGAACAAGCACCTGTTTTCTTGACATTTAGACTGTTTGTTATTGTAGACCATTCATGACATTATTCAGATTACTATAGGGCGCTTGCACGGCAGGTCAATAGGTTATCGTGGCCAGACCTGCCTCCAGAACAACACAAGCATGCAGAGAATAAACAGGAATCACTGTAAGAAATAGCTTGAATGAAATGTTCAGGTGAAAAGGTTGCATGCATTGGATTCTTCGCATCCTTGGATGATCTGGAGGGACAAACAAGTCCATTCAATATTTACTCCGTGGACAAGGGCCCTATTGAGAATTTATTCATATCATTATAATAGTGCGGATCGTCGGCATACATACTTTACTTTGTGGCACTAGTGACAACAATTAGGGAGGTCACAAGAATATAAAGAATGAATAATTAATCAGTTCGGACCGAGTGCCGGATACGGCAATGTTTGCCGTAGCCGGCAATGTTTTGCCGGAACCGGCAGTGTTGTTTCCACAATGCATTGCAAGCGCGGTAAAAATTTAAAGTGGTTCAGTTAATTTCATAATGGGATTTTTAGATATAGAAAGTGACTTAGTAAAACAAAGTATTCGTACAAATTAATTTAACTACGAATAAAACTGATTTGGTGATATAAAAACGAGTTTAACCTAAAATTCAAATAAAAAGTAAAAAAGTGACAACTTAGAAATTTTCAATTTTAACACAACCCCAAGGAGAAAAGTTTTGGTTTCCCTGGGTTGAAAATTTGGCGGAAAACAATCATTGTCTGGGTAAAAATCTGGACTTCCCCCTAAAAAATGATTAAGTCCCTATAGTTTTTTCCAATAGAATCGTTAAGGTTTCCGAGTCGCAGGGATGCTTGTTTTTAGGTTGCATGAAACTGGCAAGATACTGCCGGCTGCGGCAACCTTGCCGGATCCGGCAGTCGGCCAGAACTGATAATGGGCCCCATATGAAACTTTGAGGGATACCACAACAACATTGAGCATTATTTGAAGAGACGCCATTAATATTCGTAACATGAGATCAATTAGAAAGCAACGTCTAATAAAGCCGTTTCAGTACTATGCGTTGGTCTGAAGCCTGAATGATTACCGTAGAACTCCCCTTTACCATTCAGGAATGGGTAAAAGTTGATCGAAAACTGATCTTTTCACATATTTTTGACAGAAAGGGGAGGAGGATTGCAATGGCTGTAAGACCAGGATCGGTATGGTTACCTCCTTTGTAAATCGAGTTCAAGCGTTGCATTTTTCCACCACATATGTGGAAAGACCCTGTTGACAATATTGGTTATTGGATATCAAAATAGCAACTCAGATTTTTTAGAAGATTGCAAGTTATCAGTTCCAGTTGGCTTTACTTCGTTAAAGTGTCGTGATTGTGATGTAGTCTAAGTGAAACTTATTATCAGCATTTGGAGAACTGTAAGAGTACAGAATTGTTTTTTACAGTAACGGATTAAATCATCATCAACCGCGCTACTAGGAATTGTATCAGCGAGAGATGGGACAGCCATTGAGGCGTCGTGAGGGTATTTGAAATGTGGCGTGGAGGTATAAGTCATGGACCATCCTTAATAATACGATTTAATCCCACTATTTTATTTGTGATAGGAAGAATATGAAATGTTTCCAGACATCCTGGATATTATCACTTTCAAAGCCATCTCCTTTATGTCAAATATTGCACTGTTTTCTCTCTTTCGCTCGCTGTCCTCTCTCTCTCTTTTCTCTATCTTCCATCTTCGCTCTCTTCTTCTCTCTTCTCCTCTGTCTCTGAATTTAAAAAAAAAGTCCTAAGGCTGATTGTGTATTTACAGTGTACTGTGTTTTAAACTTCTAGCAGTATAAAACTGAGTGAATTATTTATCGAAGCCGAATAAAAATACGCGAGTTGTGTATTGCTGAAAAAACATTGCTTTGTTTTTCTTAAATTTTGTTCAATATTGTGAACATACAGCCTGTCTCAAAAGTGGTACAATCAGAAAAAAATGGGCTAAATATGAAATTTCAAAATAAGTCATTCTTACATGGCATAATAACAGAAGAACAAGAACAAAGAAACAAAGACAGGCTTGCCATGGTGTTTGTTTCATCTTATTTGCTTTTGTCATCTAGAAGATAATCAATTTAGTGCGATACACCAAAATCGATTTTGTGCACTTTTATTGCAGGCATGGGCGGTGTTTTGCGCCAGTTTATGCCATTGCTGTCTGAAGCTCACAAAAGATTGCAACTGACAAAAGAACAAAAACAGATTGTAAAGTAAAAAAAAAGTCAAGTTTTATCGCCACAAGTTTAATAGTCAACATAAGCAGTTCAATGATAAATAATCTTTTTTCCGAAATAATAAAAATACAAATATTTATTACACGTCAATGAATGGAAATTTGATTCTTACAAAATTGGTATCTTGTTAAAATCGTGCAGAGGAATGTAATTGAACCAAAATAAACACCCCAAATCAAAAGAACATGGTTTAAAATATTGCACGATCTTTGTGGAATACTAATGGTTGAAGTCAATAAAAATGAATTTGGACGCTAAGTATCAAGGTGGGTTGGTAGTAATTTTGCGTTTTCCATGATACTTCAAGACCATAAAACTCTCTCCTCCAGATTGTTGTACGCCGGCTGTACACCGTAGCTCATGGTTCTCTTCTACCAAGCAGTATGTCGAATGTTTTCACTTTATCTTAAAGCCAGACCGTACTGGACATAACTTCCACCCTTACGTCCAACTTTTTTCAGTATCTTTTGGAGTTTCTTATGACGTTATCCCTTTTTAAAGAATTTCATATCTGTTAATTTATAACTTATTTTAACAAACTCTTTCACCGTTTTCTCTCACCGAGAAAGTGGCACAAACTCGATTTTTGTGTTCCGAAGTAAACTTGATTATCTCTCGATTGAAACAAGCAACTGAGATGAAACAAAAAATCCTGAAACCGGTCTTTCTCTTTAACGTGATATACAATACGACTTACTAATATTAAGATAATATGTTGAAAAAAAAAATCGTTTTTGATTGTTACCCTTTTTTGAGACAGTCTGTTATAACCGAAAAAATGAGATTCTAAAAATTATTGTATTTCTTATTATGATTGTCGTTTGTTTAACCCAATGTGACCCCTTTCTTAGAATCCCCCTACGACTATATGGGTTGCCACTTTACATAATTGAATCAACTCACTTTACTTTTTAGTTCTCCTTTTGACTTATTTCAACTACGAGGCCCGTGTTACATTGGTTTTGGGTACTCTACCATTTGCCATTTGGGTAAAATAACAGTGTTATATAGCCTAAGGAACAAACAAATTATTCCTGTTTTTATCCTTCTTTAAATTGGAATTTTTAATTTTTCTTTTTTTATTTAAATGTTAATATCTCAGAACCCGAAACACATGGAATATCACATAGGCTTAATATAAAATTTCAATTTTTTATTTTTTTTATTTTTTTTATTTTTTTTCACATTTACAGTAAAGTTGAAGTTTTGTCATGCGCAAAGCTGAGCCTTGAGTGAAGGTTTGCTTTTGAACTCCAGGATATTCAGTTGTATTTGTAGAAAAGCAAAGTAAAACATACCAAGTAGAGTTTAAAAAACCCGCAAACCTATGTTTAAAATCAATTTCATTTTCATACTTTGAAAAACTACCGTTTAAATCAGTTAGTAAACAAAGTTTGTCGAAAAACAAGGTTTGCACCTGATAAAGTGATATAATTTGGGATAAAGTTAATTTTCCCACCGATTAACACATTTTAAGTTTTTACTTAAAGCCAATACTAGTCAATTTTTTTTGAAAAGCGCCTACCATTGTTTTTTTAGTTATGTTGCGCATAGTTTGTGTAGGTATTGTCTAGTTTAACATACCGTGAATGGCCCTGCTCAATATTTGTTATTTGTTAAAAGAAGGAATTTTGTAATTGGAATCGTGAATCTTGAGCATATTTTTGAATGATTCTGTCCTGCATTTGTTGAGTTTTTTGCATCTCCTGGTAATATGATGTCAACATTTACCTTGTACTATGAGGTGATTGTTTCAAATTTTTTCCCAGCTCCAAGTGACCTAGTTTGAACTCTCTAACACAATTTTAATGAGTTTTTTTGTAATCATTTCTGAAAAGATGCATGGCATGTTAGAAATCGCTTGAAGTCAGGTTCACACAATTAATTTGGCCGTTTATTTGTATCTTCTTACTTGATTTTTGTGACCTTTCAGTTTTGTAAATGTAACTACGTCTGTCAATATTTGCTTATGTTTTGTTTAAATGCCCCTATTTTTGTACTTAAGTACATGCCGCATCCAGTGATCAGTTTTTGCATGTTGGTGTGCATCTGCCTCCGGGATTCTTTTTCAGAGGCACACACGATGCAACACCAAATACTGGATAACAGTTTTGATGGATTGTACGGGCCGTATGTTGCTGTACAACTGTTTTATAGACTTCATATTTTTTATTTAATTTTTTGTTGTATGTGTATGAATGCAGCCATATGGAGTGTGTGTGTGGTGTGAGGGTAGAGCCTTTTGTGTGTGTGTGGTTGTGATTGTATCATGTGTGTGTGTGGGTGTGTGGTGGTGGGTACCGGGTGTGTAGGGGGGGTGTGTGCGCGCGTGTATGTGGGTGTTATGTGTGGGTACGAGCAGCATTTTGATTTGGGTTTTGGCCTTTTGTATATGACTTTATATTCTTTCTTATATATTTTTTGTTTGTAATTATGTCTGAACGCATCGCCGGGTAGGCGTGTGCCACTGATATAATAAAAGTGTAATGTCAAATACATAAATAAATAAATAAAATACAAGCCTACACACAAAGGAATTTTTCATCACAACACTACAGTTTTTACACTTACTAGCGCATAGCTTTGAGACAAAGAAAGCTATATCTTTATTGATTCAGTAAGTATTTGCAATGTTACTATACATTAAACATCCTTGAACAAAACCCCTTAAGGGATGAGTCCTACTTTCCTCGCTAACCACGTGTCTTGATAGTATCTTGTGCATTAAGTACCCATATTTTGAAGTCAGGACGAAAGAGACTATACATTGAATCTCCATGAAGTATGAACGCAAACTACAGTCGTATACAGCCTGTCTAACAATCGAACAAAAATGTTAAATAGAAAGATTTTCAAAAGAAATTCATTCTTACTTAGCTTTCCAATAGTGTTTGTTTGATCTAATTGCTTTTGTCACTTTGTGCGATACACCACAATCGATCCTGTGTCACTTTTTTCTGCTTTTAATTCATGGGAAGAACTGTTTTTGAGTACTGTGCCATACGGTCTTGAAGCTCACAAAAGATTGCAACTTGTCAAAAATAATACACAGAATAAAGTGCACCGAGGAAGTCGTTTTTTTTTCGACACAAGCCATAATGGTGGTCCAACATATTAGTCAAGAGAAATATTTTTCTTTTCATAAAGACTAGAACAAATACAAATTATTTATTGCACGTTTCAATGAAATAGAGCTGTGAAATTAATTATTACAAAATTGGTATCTGTCAAAATATGCCAGAAAGAGATATTATTGCAAAAATTTGAAACCAAAATAAACACTCTAAATCCAAATAGTTTTTAAATAGTTACTATCTTTGTGGCCTTACAATTGGGAAGTCAATAAAATTGAATTTGGGCGCAAAGTATCATGTGTGTCGTTAGGACTTTGCGTTTCAAGATAAGACTATAAAAAACTCTCTGCTTCGCTACAAATGAATGAGTGTTGCTGTACAGCCATGATTTCTCCTTCTTACAAACAACAGTATGTCGAATGTCATATCTTATGGTCGCCACGTGGTTCTCATTGTCTCCATTTGTGTGGTCATGCATGGTCAGCTACACAAAAAAGCCATGATAACACTACTAAAAGTGAGCGACTAAAAATGTAAGTACATTTCCCGATACTTTTACTACTGCTTTAATTTGAATTTTTCAGAAAATGTCAAAAATTTAAATGTTAAATATCTCAGAACCGAAACAGATATGAATATCACATAGGCTTAATATAAAAATTTCAATTCTCATGATGTGAAATGTTTGTAACTTTTAACATTTACAGTTAAAGTCGAAGTTTTGTCATGCGCAAAGCTGAGCCTTGAGTGAAGGTTTGCATTTTTGAACTCCAGGATATTCAGTTTATTGTAGAAAAGCAAAGTAACATACCAAGTAGAGTTTAAAAAACCCGCAAACCTATGTTTAAAATCAATTTCGTTTTCATCACTTGAAAAACTACGTTTATCAGTTAGTAAACAAAGTTTGTCGAAAAACAAGGTTTGCACCTGATAAAGTGATATAATTTAGGGATAAAGTTAATTTTCCCCCGATTAACACATTTTAAGTTTTTACTTAAAGCAATAATAGTAATTTTTCGAAAAGCGCCTACAATGCTTTTAGTTATTTTGCATAGTTGTGTAGGTAATTGTCTAGTTAACTATACCAGTGAATGGCAATGCTCAATATTGTGTATTTGTTAAAAAGAAGGAATTTTGTAATTGTAATCGTGGATCCGCGATTCTAATTCAATGGTGGCGCCTGCATAGGCCCATTTGAGGTAACTGCTAAATGTAAGATCAGCACATGTATGCAAATTAGCCCTATTAGTATAGTACAGACTGAATGCACAGGCTTGCTGTTTATTCCGTTGTTGTCTCCACATCAAGACTAGCTGTGAATTCTTATATTCAACAACTACCCGATTTGAAGGGAGGTAATTAAGGAATTATGATTCAGAGGATCAGGACAGTCGGAGGTCATGGAAGATACCGCCTACACACAAAAGGTAATTTTTCACACTAACAGTTTACTGCGGATAAGCTTTGAGAACAAAGAAAAAGCCTATATCTTTAATGATTCAGTAAGTATTTGCAATGTAAATATACCATTAAACATCCTTGACAACTAGGGATGAGTCCATACTTCCTCGCTAACCACTTGTCTTTAATAGTATCTTTGTGCATTAAGTACCCATATTTTGAAGTCAGGACGAAAGAGACTATACATTGAATCTCAATGAAGTATGAACGCAAACTAACATCGCTATACAGCCTGTCTACAATCAGAAAAAAATGGTTAAATATGAAATTTCAAAAAAAAGTCATTCTTACTTAGCAAAATAAAAGACCGGGCTTTCCAATAGTGTTTGTTTGATCTAATTGCTTTTGTCACTTTGTGCGATACACCACAATCGATCCTGTGTCACTTTTTCTGCTTTTATGCATGGGAAGAAATGTTTTGAGTACTGTGCCATACTGTCTTGAAGCTCACAAAAGATTGCAACTTGTCAAAAGAAATAATACACAGAATAAAGTGCACGAAGGAAATCGTTTTTTCGACACAAGCATTAATGGTCAACATAATAAGTTCAATGATAAATATTTACTTTTCATAAATAATAAACAAATACAAATATTTATTGCACGTTTCAATGAAATAGAGCTGTGAAATTATTACAAAATTGGTATCTGTCAAAATAATGCCAGAAGAAATATTATTGCAAAATTTGAAACCAAAATAAACACTCTAAATCCAAATAGTTTAAAATATTTTACTATCTTTGTGCATTAACTAATTGTTGAAGTCAATAAAATTGAATTTGGGCGCAAAGTACCAAGGTGTCGGTAGGACTTTGCGTTTCAAGATAAGACTATAAAAACTCTCTGCTCCATAAAATGAAATGGAGGTTGCTGTACAGCCATGATTCTCTTCTACAAACAACAGTATGTCGAATGTCATATACTTTATGGTCGCCACGTGGTTTCTCATTGTCTCCATTTGTGTGGTCATGCATGGTCAGCTACACAAAAAAGCCATGATAACACTATTCAAAAGTGAGCGACTAAATATGTAGTACATGTGCCCTATACTTTACTGTGGAAGTTGATTTAATTTGTGAAATTATTGGTTTTCCTGGCCAATTTTCCACTTTTATCGAACAAAAATATTTTAGCAATCAATCTTGCACGTTTTGGGTCTACCAGTGCAAATCATAAGTGCTATTTCGTATTATGAGCGCTCGATTTCTTTGTTTGCCCATCAATTTCGTTGTACAGCATAACATTTAGCTTATGGTCATGTAATTTCGTCTTTATGCTTTCAATTTCGCCATTACGCATTTTGTTTTGAAATATTATCAATCTTTTTCGCTATATGTAAACAAGAACGTGCGAAACAATGCAAAGTAGATTTTCAATTTCGTGGATTAGCCTAAAACGCCAAAATCAGTATATCTATATATTGGTGAAACAAGTCAAAACAAAATTATGAAATTTCATATCTCAAAAAATAAAAAAAATAAAAATATTAATTGTCAAAACATGACCTAATCAGAAAAATGGTATATCGCTAACTTTCCTTAACTGCATTTTTTTCACTTTTCAAAAATTACGGAGCGGACCCTGCCTTGTTTTAGGGGGAAATTGCCCTTAGATCTACCAAGAAAAATAACGCTCCCTCCCTTTTTTGCGGTGATCGTCAGTTTGGTAGTTATTTTCCAGAAAGGACGTTAGGGATAGGAGCCTATATTTTTGAGCCAATTTAATTCGCATGTACAGTGATGTAAATGAAAAGAAAATGCTGAAAAGTGTATGTTGACATTGAAAACACAATGTAAAAAGTTCAAATTATTTAATCATTATCAATACATATTTTTGTGACTTCAAAATGTTCATTTTGTAATATTGTTTTGATTACTAAGTTGAAAATGTCGAATTAAGAAATGTTCAATATGTAAAGTCGTGACGACATTTAGTGAAAATCAATTTAAGTGTTATAAACTTTTTAAACATTTAAAAAAAAATCTTTGATGACAGTTGTTTTCATTCGCATGACTATTTGAATTGTGAAATTGATTTGCTTATGAGTTTCTTATCGCAACGAACAATGTTTGACGTCACAATTATCAATATACAGTATATGCTGTTTCAATCTCTGCTTGACTTTAACTTTAGGGCGAGAGCTCAGAAGGTTTATTCACACGAAAAAGCGCCGTAACTGCTGTCAACATGGAAAAAAAAAAAAAAAAAAAAGACAAAATATCCAACTCATTGAGTACCACGAAAAACCCTTCGCACAAACTCCTTTACATACACAAACTCAAAGCAACAAACTAACAACTGTCACCCCTGCGAAGGGTATTCAGGAATTACTCCAAAAAAATTCTTTGATGACAGTTGTTTTCATTCGCATGACTATTTGAATTGTGAAATTGATTTGCTTATGAGTTTCTTATCGCAACGAACAATGTTTGACGTCACAATTATCAATATACAGTATATGCTGTTTCAATCTCTGCTTGACTTTAACTTTAGGGCGAGAGCTCAGAAGGTTTATTCACACGAAAAAGCGCCGTAACTGCTGTCAACATGGGCTGAAATGGTCTTCCACTCACATCGTAAAAATGCATTGCTGCCAGCTCTGAGCCATAGCTGATGGAATCAGCACTACGTCAGTAAATATTTATGTGAAGAAATATATTACACACTTAAAAATACGGGGTCAAATATGCACCGACTAAAAATAAAACGACCCCATTTGAGACAAAATGACTCTTTTTGTGGTCATATTTAACCCTAAAATTAGTTGTTTTAGCTAAAATGGGGTCATTTTATTTTTAGTCGGTGCATATTTGACCCCGTACTTTTAAGTGTGTACTGGGCCAGTAATTCAATACCTGACACTTATAAAGTCGTCACATACTTCAAGTTCAAAATGGCTGCCAAAACAGATGATTGTAGAAAAATCCCGATCTTAGCAAATGTATAGGTTGAAAATATTATATACGAAATATATTGGTATATGTTATTGAACACAATTAACACATTTCCGATAGTTTTAAACTGCTTTGACGATGCCAGCCAGTATGGAAGTCAAAAATGTAAAACTCTTCAAAACACCATGCATGATACAAATTTACAATTATTAGCAACAAATCAAAATTAATAAGGCAATGAATGAATTAGAAAGGTACCTTGGATAATAATCAACTCACAATAGACTTTTTTTAGAAATGGGTCAAAATCCATGTAGAAACTAATATAGCCAAAAAGTGAAAAAATACAATTTTTTCGCCATAGTGACCTTATTATTTTTTGTTCAATTTCTAGTGTTGATGCCCCTTAAATCAAGTTCTCATGGGGCTAGTGTCATTATTTTAGTTCAGTAGTCCTATTGATATGTTTTAATTTACATTTTATCCCATCTTTCAATGATTAATCGTTTTTTAGAAATCCTGCGCGCAGCGAAGACATATCGTTAAAATTTACTTTTGAGAATCGGCAATTTTGTCTAGAAACACCGTTTTTTATTTTTTTTATTATACTTTAGAAATACTATTTTAAAATTATCAATTACAAAATAAGCACTTGAATTTTCATTAATAATTATGGAAATTAGAGGTCAAAAGCTTAATTACTTTTGAGATTACTTTACACTTTTAAAGTGGGTAAAATTAAATATCGCAGCTTGAGAAAACAATAAAATACATACGAAATATGACGAAGAATTGTAGCCGTCTCACAAACCTTGCAGTGGATGCAATAGTAGAATCCATTGTTTAACTTGTTAATGTTTATATTCCAAAACGCATTCTAAATGATGTCTAATATTGACTCTGTGCAATCCTTTGCAAAATTAAAAATTCAAATTCCAATAATTTTATTTACAAATGCCCTTTCTGTTCACATACAACTAACCACAAAGTAATATTTCAAGCTAGAATACAAGATTACAAAAGTAAATCAAATGAGATGTTGAGATGAAAGACGTATACCATATTATATTCTTTGAATAGAAACTAAAAGGATGTATCCATACTGGATAACGGTAAAAGTCAAATGAAATACACACACACTGGCCAAAAGTATTGCAACATGCAGAAAACAATTCATACTCAAAAATTGATTTAAAATTGTACAGGTGTCATATACTACAGTGTCCGTGTGACTGAGTGTCCTACCACCCATCTGTCTATTGTGTTCTCCATTGAGTGCTGTATGCATCATTTGTTTCAACACTGTACCCAAATGGCCTCGTCTACAAGGTCACGGTTTATTCCGTACATGTTGCTATGGTAGCTAGGACACTCTCTCATGGGGGACACTCAGTTTCTTTACACCGGGAGTTCTTGACCACATATTCATTACGTAATTATTGTCAAAGTTATGATTTTCAAACAGATGCTGTTCCCCAGAATCAAATAGTGCGAAAAACGTTTGATTTGATTCCCTAAATATGGCGGGTTCTGCCGATTGTACTCCAGAAAGAATACAGGACAGGAACGTCAAAATGTCTGCAAAATAGTCTCTAAATGAATTGAATAAATGAGGGCGAAAAATGGAGTCGACGGAGTGTATGGACGGTAAATGAGATAACGTCAATAGAAGATGGGAGCATATCCATCACCGTTGGACTCAGGAAATTCAATAGCAAGAAAGAGGTCAGGTGGTAACTTGAAAACAACTTTTTAGTCGCACCGATGATATTGTGCTGTTTGTCAGACAATGTGAACGTGTAATTAGACATGATTTACGTAAACCACGTGATTTATCATTCGAATTGCATTTCGGATGTCTCAGAATTTTCCGATTTTTTCGAAGACCACTGTCTTCCATTGACTTTATCCCATTTCCGGTCCACACAACCACTCCGATTGTCTTCCGTAAACATTTAAAAACCCGTACAATTCATTAAGCGGCTGTTTTGATGCCATTTATTTTGTTTCTGTGTCTGAATTCCTTCTGGAATATAATCGGCAAGTTATCGTTCGCAGTTGCTTTAGTCCGACATATTTGGGGTACATAATGATCAAATCAATCGCTTTTCGCCTTCTTGCCTTCTTGGATTCCGGGGAATAGTAACAATAGGGAAGTTGTAAGATATTATTCATGCTATACTAGTCAGAATACTATTTAAGCAATTTAAAGTGTGAAGAAGATCAAATCAGTGGATGGTTTCACAAGTCAGAGTTATTTCAATTGTAAGAAACGTTAAGTTATGAGGTATAATTAAAAGAACATTTACTTTATGGTATCATATCTATTGAGGAAATGTTTTTTCAAGTTAACTTGAAAGCTGTTATAGTCTTGAAATCTTTGATATCTTTATTCCGAGAGTTCCATATTTTTGTACCAGAAAATTTTACTGAGTAATTTAATAGCTATGTGTTCCGCAAGTCTGTTGTTATAATTATGAATGTCACGATGTCTTGAAAAGGAGTTTCAGAATGAGTATGGGAGAGTGTTATTATTGTTGCGACACATAAAAAGTGCCGTTTATATATATATTTTTTTAAATAAAAAAAAAATAGTTAAAGTTTTAAAATGGTTCAATATGTGCTTGGTGTGGGATAAGTGATATGAGCTGTTGATAATACCGATTGTTTTTGTCCGAAAGGAAACAAACAACAACTCAATTTACTTATCCCACACCAAGCAAATATTGTAACAACAACTCAATTTACTTATCCCACACCAAGCAAATATTGTAACAACAACTCAATTTACTTATCCCACACCAAGCAAATATTTTAGCAACAACTCAATTTACTTATCCCACACCAAGCAAATATTTTAAAAACAACTTAATTTACTTATCCCACACCAAGCAAATATTTTAACAATTTTAAAACTGTTACTATTTTAAAAGGTATTCTATTTAGTTAGAAGAGTTCTGTGGACAGTGATTAATGTCAAAAGTATTATCGGTAATTCCCCAAGCTACACAGGGTGTATAAAAAGTGCATGGAAAGTTGCTGATCGTGGCCTCGATATTTTCATTCACATATGTCCACTCGTAATACTCATTCTTTACACTACATATTCTGAAAAAATGGAAGAAATAGCTTGAAAAATGAGGCAGATATAAAAAGTTGGGTAAACCTTCCCATTTTCTCCCATTCATTTTGTGTAAATGAATAGTCATATTGGTCAATGCTATTCTTCTTAAAAGTGGTTTATTGTGGACACTGATAATAACAAAACATTATTTCTTTTCATTACATTAAAATATAAATTTGCATAAAATATTGCACAAAATGAAATGGACCAGAGAAATCTTTCCTGGACCAACAACATGTTTTATTTGAAACAGATTTTGGATGAGAGCTCTTTGCATGCATAAAAAAAATTAAAATCAACTTGATCACATTAAACTTTAATTTGATCAATGACACGTTTTAAAACAAATTTGAAAGATATAAATCGTTTTGGATAAGAGTTTTTTGCATAACAATATTGCAGAAGATAACACAATTCTAAATACACTTTGATATTGTTCTTACCCAGTGCACAAAGTCAAGTTCAGATCATTTTCAAAGCTTGTTTAAACGTTATGTGTATGTGTAAATGAGCTTCTTTAAAAGCTTGAGAAAGAAATTATTATAATGATGTCTGTTGTCTTAGTTCGCCAATGATGTCTTCATTCAACAATGATTTCTACCTTGAATTGGAAGAATTGTCTTCAAAGTTATTTCAGTTTATGACAATGGACTTGAGCTACTTGAAGCTAAAAATAGTTAAATTAGAGAGAAGTTATTGAAAAGAGATCTTGTTTTCACTATCTGGACCAGGTGATAATTAACTTTTTGAATGTTTACAATGTTTAAAATTCAATTGACTTCATATATTGGTTATCATTAAATTCATTGAATCTGATTATCTGCAATTTACTTTTGTGACGCAAAGGTCAGAAAGATTTGTCGCCATATTCGGACAAAATGATGGAACTGAAAATCCCAGCTTAACTGTGTAAATACCATTGAATGGGAGTCAAAATGGTTCAGCCTAGAAAATCTATCATATCTAGCTCATTTCTGCACCAAATTCCTGAATTTTCTTCAGCATAGAAAGTAGAAACATAAACTCCGTCACAGTTGGGTAAACAGGTCAGGGTCAAATTTCGTGTTTCTTAATACACATTTTTGCTATATGGAAGAATGAATGTCTTATACATGTATAAAGAAATTAAGATATGGGGCGGTAAGGAATGACGGAGAATTCTGATGATTCCTGTTTTTAGAAATTTGATTTGTAATTTTAATGATGTGGTCTTTCCAGAATAATTTTTTTTGTCAATTAATACGCCCAGGAATTTTGTATTGTCAAGTAGGTGAATAGTGCTATTGTATAATACGATGGGTAATTGGATAGAGTGTTTGTGGAGTGTTGTCTCCAATGCAATTAGTTTTACAAACGTTAAGAGATAGTTTGTTGGCTTTGAACAAATTTGTCACGTGGAGTAATATAGCATTTAAGGTTTTAATAAGTATAAGTTGGAATGTGAAAGAAAAACGTTTGTATCATCAGCAAATAGGACAGAGGAGAGCTGTTTGGAAGAAGAGTGAATGTTCATTAACATAAAGAAAGAGCTCAGAAGGGACCCCGAATAGAACCTTGAGGAACACCACAGGAGACTGGAAGTCAGAGGAATGAGAATCAAAATCAGTAAATTGACACCTGCCTGAAAGCAGAGAAGATGTAAGGAACTGGAGATCTATCGCCCGTAAATACTTGAGATAAACCTATTGATCCTCATTCACAGCCTTTTATCCTAAGTACTTGAAGATTTGCCTTTGAAGGGATGTGTGCGACCGCTCCAATTGATTGATTAACACTGCTTTAACTGAGAATATTCAACCATGACAAGCAGTGTTTTCATAAAGAATTTGTAGAAATAAACTATTTATTTATGTATCTGTTTCAAATAGCATGTACAATTGCATATTTCTGAAAAAAGGAAGGAAAAAATAAAGAATCTGATGAACATTCTTCAGAAATCGATCTATTTTGATTGAGTGGAGAATTTCTAACATATTTTTAGAAGAATTTTTCAAATCAGTAAAATAATCAATGATTGCTGTCAATAGTAATTATCTTTCTTTTTGCACTTTCCGGTCATTTCCTGTAAATCTAACAAACCTATTCTGATAGTTGAACATTTTAGCAATCATAATTCATAGATGCCAGGAGTGGCAGAAAGCGGCAAAAATTGATATTTGCCATGAAAATATATTTGAAATTCTAGCCTGACTTACGTGAGCCGAATAGGTCATGGCATGTTAGTAAGTGACCTTTCCCTAAAATCGGTCAACCGTTAATAGTTTATCTGCTCCCATCCAGGTTTCTACCTTTTTGTTAAGTGAAGTTAAGCCGCATTAGAAAACTTCACTGTGAATAGGCGGTAACACATTATCTTTTTTGAAGTGAGGACGATACACCTCCTTTTCCTAACACCTTCCCAGCTGAAAGATAGCTTAAAAGAAGTTTAGTTAAAAGAATGTTATGGTCAATGGTAAAAAAGTTTTAGAGAGCTTTATTGAGAGCGAGAGAAGAAGAAATATTGTTATGAATATCAACAAGAGCAAGATCTGTGGAATACTGTTGGCGAACGCCATATTGATTATTGTGGAGAATGTGAAAAGGAGAAGGAAAATTATCGAGCCTGTTGTGGATAAGACGTACCAGAATTTTAGAAAAGCAGGGGAGCAGAGATTTCGGACGTTAATCGGAAAAGATGTGGGGAAGACACCAGTGGAGAGATATATTACAAATATGAGCCAGGGTTTGAAGTTAGGGGAATGACAAGCTTGACAATATTTGGGCAAGAACTTTTTGCCATTCTTGAATTTCTTGACAACGTTGATGATCTCCAATTCATTGGTTGGATTTAGGAAGAGGGAATTAAAATTCGGATCCTTGAGGAAATCGGATATAGATGCAGAAGTATCATTTTTTATGCAAGTTTGGGGCCAATTTCAGCGAAAAAAATATGAAACTTATTCGAAATATGTGTTATCAAAGAAATAATTGCGATATTTAGCCTCAATGGGCTTACCAAGGACATTATTTATCGTTTGCCAAGTGTTTATATATTCCGTGTGTATCAAAAAAATGTGCATGAAGAAGCTAAAACTGTGACCCTGACCTGTTTACTCAACCGTATAAACGCAATTGATGTTCTCATAATCTGCATATGTTCTTTCTTTGCTGATAAAATGAAGGAATCTGGTGAAGAAACGAGGCACATATGATAAATTGTCAAGGCTGATCCATTTTCACACCATCCCAATGGGATTTACACAGTCAAGCTGGGTTTTCAGTTCCATCATTTTGTCTGAATATGGAGACAAATCTTTCTGACATTTGCTCCAAGACTAAATTGCAAATAATCAGATTAAGTGAATTCAATGATAATTAGTACATGAAGTCAATTAATTAATTGTATCTGATTAAACATTCAAAAATCCAATAATTACCTTGTCTAGATAGTGCAAGCAAGATATCTTTTCAATAACTTTATTCTCTCTAATTTAACTATATAAAAACTTACAGGCTTTATATTGTTTTGAAAGAATGTTTTGTTATTACGTTTAATGCTAGTGCCACAATAAACCGCTTTTTGGAAGAACATTATTGATAATATGGGTGATTTATCTATTCATTTACACAAAATGTGCTGTGTAACTGTGTAAACTCCATTGGAATGGGAGAAAAATAGGAAGGCGTACAAAACTTTTCCTGTCAGCTTCATTTTTCAAGCAAATTTTTTGTAAAGAATATGTATTACGATTATGTCAGCATGAACAAATGTGGACGGTTGAATAAACACATCAAGGTCATGGTCAGCAACATTCCATGCATTTTTGATACACCATATAGATAGATAGTGTAAGTGTAAGTACTCAAAGACCCCATTTTTTGGAAAAATTTGCAATTTTTTCATTAGAAACCCCCTATTTTGTGGTAATTTGGCCGTCTCTCACCCATAGACCCCTATTTTTTGCAGTCCCTGTCACCGAATGTCCCTGGGTTTGGAAACATCAGCCTTACACCTATATCCATTTCATAGGTGAGTGCCCCCGGGCACTTTCACACTGTACTTTGGCCAACTTGCCCCAATTTCCAAGAATTAAGCCTGTCCCCTGTTCATCATTCATTCACAAAATATCTCAGGAAAGTGTGAGTTTTATTTTGTTTAATTTATATAATCTGTGCTGGGTTATTTCTTGGTAAAAGAGTAAGCGAACAAGTAGTACAAGTGAACTACAGTTGTCACAAGGATTCCATAGCCAGCAAATTCCTTGTTATGACTGTTCAGCAATGTGGAACATTGTGGGTAGTTTATCAATCAAATAGATCCTAAATATTTTAACCACAGCCCATTACACAGAGATTGCAAACTTCAAACTTAAAGTTTAATATGTTTTAATAAATCAACGCTTGTGTTATCTGGGCATTGTACACATAATGGTACTCTCAAGACCATGTGTCAGATCATCCATTACATGTCATTGAATTGAGAACTTATCCACTGTGATGGGTGGGCTGCAATCCAATCAAACGTTATGTTTCAAGCTGCTTAGGAAATGTAAATGAATTTCCTAGTAGGCATATACGATGTCCTTAACGCTTAAAAATGGGAACCAGTGGACTTTGTCTTTGTACCTCTGCATGAGACAACCACCCAACTCTGTGCATGACTGTGATAATCTGCCAATCATTTGCTTGCTGCACATATGCTAGGGTAACTTGCAATGTTGTGGCTTTTATCCACTCCGAATTTATAACATCTTCGATGGAAAAATAAAACCCGGTGTGACCATTTTGTGACCCACTGACCCTGATCGATTCTACGGAATAAAGTGCACTTTATTCCGTAAAGTCTGATGAATTCATCTGGGTCATGTGTGTCAGTGGGTCACAAAAGGGCCACACCCAATAAAACCAGGCTAAAAGGATGAAACCATTACAATAAGAACATACAAAACAACAGGGCGAGTTGTCAAAAATACGCGGCCTACGCGCCAACATAGGAGTGCCAGCCACCCCCACCCGGGTGACGCCCAGCATGTCGACAATGAACACTCTCCTGGCACATAAGAATCCAAGCAATAAATGAAACAATGTACAATAGAGGGAGCGTAATATACGTTCGGGTAGGAAGCGTTTCATTTTGTTGAGCATACCAATATTTCGTGAATGCAATCTTTAGATTTTCGGGAGCATTAGGGATATTGATGAGTTCTTCTTCTTAGCGTATCCACATGTCTTTAGTAATGGCTTGTGGTGGTGTCAGACTCAGGATTTATTCAACTGAGTAAGCTGATCCGGGCCGCGTGTATCCACGATACGGGCGCTCCTAACATGGCCCACTTTTACGAGACTGGGAGCGGATTGGGAACAGTCAGGGGTTTACACCCTACTCTTATTCGACACTGACTGCGATGTACATGTACAGTTGTGACTCTCTGTACACGGGACCGACGGCTTAACGTCCCCTCCGAAGGACGGGATGCTTTCATGTTTCATTTGCCCAATTCCAAGTGAACCATGGAGGAGAGCGGTATTCTGTATTTAATCAATAGCTCGTATACAGATTAAATCCAGAATTGAGCACCCGAATAAATCCCAGCAAGTGACCCCACCGGGATTCGAACCCGGGATTTTTTGATAGATTTGCGCCACAGGTAATCACCCTTACCGCTAGGCCACGCTCTCCCATTGATGAGTTAAATATAGTAGTTAATGGTATGCTAATATCCTTTGCTAGTCTTTTTACAATATAAGCGCTTATATGTTGTCGTGGCCCGGGCTTTTGTTTTGGTCGAAACAATTTAATATTTTAATGATATCATTTTCTACTATTGGTGTCATAATACTATGCTGAAGAGGGGTTTTCAAGTAATCTTAATACTCTTTACCAGTATTTCGAATTTAGGACCTATGTATTCCAAGTTTAAGACCTATGTTAACAACAAGTCGTTGAGATTATTTGCATTTTTGAGGGAATCGGTACTTATCTCGTTCGTACTGTTCTTGAATTTCTTTTGAATATATGGTGCTTTATTACGCCCAATAACGTCATTAATAGTTTTCCATATTGTTTGCATACTGTTTCTATTATGATGGAATTTTTCAGAACAATACTGACGTTTTGAATTATGTATGAGATTATGCAATTTATATCTGAAAATTTTGAACCGCAATAGTTTGTTTTCACTCCGACATTTTAAGTACTCTTTATACATTTTATTAATTTTGTTGATACTGTTTAAGATTCCCTTTGTTATCCAAAGAGAAAAATGTGGTATTTTTCTGTTCATAGTACATTTTGTAATGGTATACTTTCAAAAAATTACTCGAAAAATATCTTGATAAATCTATCAGAGTCATCGCTTAAGTTTCAGACCGATTTAGCGCAGATAACATTTGCCGTAGTCGGTTAATGATGTCATCATCATACTTTCTCTTGAAATAATGGGTTTTATGGGACCTTTTCCTTTATTTCTAGAGTAGTTGTTATTACATTTGGAAGATGATCGCTAATATCGGTTTAGCTGATCATGTCTATTTGCTCTGCGTTCTGTTATTCTGGTCGGTTTAATGATACATGGCATGAGCGAGTAAGAATAAATAAAATCTAAGTAATCATGGGTTGGCTTCTGGGTGTTTTATTTTACCAGTTATTTTCTTCAGTATCTTTAATGAAGTTATCAATAGGGATATGGGCTCTTTATAAGTCACAATTAAATTTTTCCCATTAATGCGTTCAGTTTTAACAAAACACGATTCATAATTTGGAGTTGATTTACAAAATTCCTTCCTTACTTTGTATTTGACTTCATTAGATGTGCACCACATTTTCCGCTATCTGTTCAATTACTGTATTCTAAGTTTCTAATATTCAGACAAGTGAAAGCAGCTTTGCGGTATCTCTGGTTGTAATCAAAAGTAACATAATCAGATAAACTCTCAGCACACTTTAAATCGTTTTTTAATTGTTTGGCGTTAAATTGGTACATTTAAAAAAAAATAAATACAGCGTTTACAATTTTTTATAAAAGACGAGTCTATGATTACATTTTACAACTTTGGAAGATGATATACATGCAGTTGAACTTGCCATAAATAATAAACAACAAACGCAAGACACACAAAACAGAAACAAGATAATGAACAGATCAATCAAGGATACCATGATGTCAATGAGTATACACAAGTAAGAAAGCACACAGTTACGGTCAATTGACCTGGGGTTCGTTCGCGAAAGCACTCTTAAAGGGACATAACATGCTAATTTTTAGTTTAACATATGTGATAAATTATGTTGAAACGATTCTCAACATTGATGATATTACAATAACAGTAATCCCATATGAAAGTTAGAAACCAAATGAATTCCACCTGTCCCACCATCCCGATCAGCTGTGCCATATAGCAATTGTGTCATCAAGGTCCACGGCATTCAAGGTCGTCATTGATTTTACGACGCGGTGAAGTTTCAGTGATTTTAGAGCATGTGGGTGTTTTCCGTAATTAAAGGGTACCAACTTGTGACATTTTGAGAGAAAAAATATACAAAATTTGGAAGGAGATCTCAATAATTTCTTGAACAAATATATGACTAATACCATTCCTTATTAAATACAATCAAATAGTCCAAGTACGTTAAATTAAAAACTTAAATATTGCAATAACCCTGCATTCCTGTTCCCCGTGTAATGGACACCAACCTTTTCTGATTTTTTTTAAAGATAATTTCATTCTATGTGATATATATATATATATATATATATATTATATACATTTTAACAGCAATTAGATTCAGATCGCATATTACAAGTAGTGCTCGATCTAAGTTAGTAGAGCTATATAAATTTATTATCTTTCCCCTTTTTATTCCCTGATCGAAACACTACAAATTTGTTTCGTGTGGCACACTCATGAGCAAATGTACACACAGGAGAAAGTTTCTACTCAGCATAAGTATTTTTAGGCCAATGGCCTAGTTGTTGTTTTTTTTTATACAATCTGTACCGCTACACATCCTGACCATTTCCACCAGGCCCAGTCGCGCACATCCAAGTGTGCCGCCGCGCATCATCGCGACGCACGCGCTTAGCTTCCCCCTTCACGATTCACTCACGCCGCGGCACAATCTCCGCATCGCGCGTTTTGTCAACTCCTACTGGTTGAAGAATGTTTCAGTCTCATACACCTGATGCATGTGGCGTAAGCCCCACAAAACAAATTTGTAGAAGTGTTTTCGATCTTGCAAATTAAAAAGGGACCAATTTTATAATTTATATATATATACTATATATATATATATATATATAATATAACATATAATAGGATATATATATATATATATATATACATATATAAATCAAGTTTTACATATATACAATAAAGATTAACGACAACCATGAACACTTAAAGGTGCGTGTTCAAATTGTCTTTTTTGTTTTAATTCTTTACAAGGTTCTTCTTGCCAGAGTCTCTTGGTAGTATCATTTGCTATTCATCCACCGTTGAAGGCGGGTTTAGCCCGAAGCTGTGTTTTTATTTATCTATATTTGTGCACTGCTACACATCATAACCATGTAACCAATTGAGACCTATATTATATATATATATAAAGTATAATATATATATATATATATATATAATATATATTATATATTATATATATATATATATATATATTAATTTAAAAAGTCAAAATAATGGAGTTTTAACACCTCAAAATCACATTACTAACACTAGCAGTTTCATTTATTCTCTTCAAGATTCGAATGGGGGGTTGGGTTACAAAAGAAGTAATCCATAGTGTACGGCGTGCGCGTGGCTTTGATTTTGTTTGCGCATTTTGCGTTTAATTAGTACGCACGTGTATGAGCATTATACGCATACGCAATCGCCGTCGTAATTGACAAAAGTTCTTTAAATTAAGCTAATTAAAACAACCGTGTTTTATGAAACGGATTCAAACACTATTAAGTTTGGTCTGATCGTTCAATTAAGCACTCTCCTTTTGAAATATTCATACCAAACCTTATCGTGTTTGAATCCGTTTTTATAAAACACGTTTGTTTTAATTAGCTTTTAATAAAGACCTGTTTGTCATTACGACGGCGAGTTTGCTGTATGCGTAATACTGCACATCCGCGTGCTATCTAATTAAACGCAAAATGCGCAAACAAATCCCAGCCCCGCGGCCGCCGTCACTATGCATAATTCTTTGTAACATTCGCATCTGACGAGTAATAAATGAAACTGCAGTAATGTGATTTTTTTTTTAATTTTTTAGGTTTTTTCTTTTTTTAACTTTTAAAATTATATAAATCTAGTTTTGAAGATTTTATCATTTTGAACTCATATATATATATATCTAGATATAGTTTTTATATCTCCATTTTGGTTATTTGATGGGACACAATAAGATTAATATACAAATGGTCATACCTTCATATCAAACAATGTTTTTTCAGGGCACATTGTAAATACGGGACCAACCGTTTGTTGTCCCGTTTACACGGGAACCACAAATCACCACAGGATATTCAAATTTAAAAGGTTTTAGATACACTGGTCTTTAAAAAGCTTTGCACTGATATAGCATCAATTACGTTGCAATCAATTGCAATGCACTTAGGTCATGTCAACTTACATCATTTCTCAGAACAAACCATTGTTCCCATTCAACGTGAAAAGCGGGCACCAAAATTTAGGGTTTTGTTTACCGGGGGAATCAATACTTGCATCGTTATAACATTATCGCTGAGTTCCCAAAACAGTCAGATTTATTATGTTACAAACTTTAATGTGTTTGCTTTTAATAATAAATTAGAACATATAGCATATATTTTCAAGGTTTTGAATGCACATTAAAACCAAGAAAACAATGTTTAGGCCTTTTTTTATTTCATGTCACGGACTTGGTGTCCCATTTACACGGGAACTGACTCCTTTTTTATGCATAAAATTAAAAGTTAATGGAGATGTCAATTTTCATATTATTCATCTGAAAAATTTGATGCAAATCTGTAATTTAAAATAGAATGTAATAAGTTTGAATACATATCTTCTTGTGAATTAAATTTAAGCAAAACTGGTCACAAGGACACGTGACACACCCAAATCTACTGGTACCCTATTTACGAAACACCCAGGGTGGCATTGAAGGGACTCAATTATGAATGGCTCTATATACGGCGGGTCCGGAAAGTGTGTAGTCTGTGCACATACGCGAAGATAATCTAAATTGGTACTGCGCAGGAGATTACGTTTTATCATCCTTCATAGAGATGTGTGTGAATGCAACACAATCATATCATCGAAAAAAATGTTTGGTCACTTTGACCGATTTAGGGACAAGGTACCCCCTCTCCCCTCCCCGCAATTCAATGTTGAATCCAGCATTGTTGTCAAACAGCTTCCCCATCAGCACCAATATTGATTGATGGGGAGTGGGGGAAGAAATTTTGGTAAAAGGGAAGACCTCTGCTTTCTAAAGAGCTATGACTTACCACAAATGAGATCGAATTTGTGAACATGGCAATGATTCCAATATATTGCCTCAAATGTTCCAAATATTTTTTCGTTGATTGTAAATCTCAAATCTCTCCGGAAAACAGAGGGGTTCTATGGAAGTTTGGGCATCAGATGGGGGTCCGTTATATGTGCTAGTCTTTTTAAATATGTAATCGTACTTTTGGGTCTGACTAAGACCTAGCGAGAAAATTGACCGTTTTTGTGGGGTAAACTCACAAACACGGGAAAGTTAACACCAATCTCTACGGTCGAATCCATTTTTTTTCATTTTTCGCGTTCTGAAACTTGGACGTAAGCAACAATTGTCTTATAAGTAAGCCAGAGATTTGGCGATTAAATTTTGCGTGTGGTCATGAGTATACGTAACACACTCGTAGTTTGTGGGAAGTGGACGGATCGGTCCACTGTTCGTATTCCATCCATCACATCTTGTTAAGCAATATAGCATGGTAACGAGCATTTATAGTTTCCAGACCATGAACATAAAAACATCCTGAACGAAAATAAATATTATAGCACCCCCCTTGAATCTATTTCAAAAGCACATAATCAATACTCTCACACACACGTGCATACTATTAAAAACGTTTTTTTAATTGTTTGGGATTACTTTTAAAAAAAAAAAGTACCTTAAAAAAAAAAATTACAACAAACAGCGGTTACAATTTTTTTACAAAGACGAATCTATGATTACATTTTGAGTTTACAACAACTTTGGAAGATGATTAATGCAGTTGAACGTGCCATAAATAAAAACAATCAAACGCAAGACCACACACAACAAAACAAGATATAACAGACACTCAATGATAACCAATGATGTACACAAGTAAAAAGCACACGTTATGGTCATTGACCCTGGGGTTCGTTCGCGAAAGCACTCTTAAAAGGACATAACATGCTAATTTTTTAAGTTTACATATGTGATAATTATGTGTAACAACGCTTCTCAACATTGATGATATTAACAATAACTTATTAAAGCTAATTAAGAAGAAAAATGAAATCGGGAACGGATGGGCGCATCCATGTTGCCAATATCTCACGGCCAGTGACGTTTCGTTTTCGGCCATCTCGCGGCCACTTCTACGTCATGTCTATAGTATGTCCCATGATGGACTTGTCAAAACAAAGGTCATTTTACTGTCAGTACTAACATGTCTACTAAGGATATTATAGCAACTAGGCAACCCCCTTGAATCTATTTCAAAAGTACATAACAATAAGGGACTCTCAGCCACTTCGTGCTATCTATTAAATCGTTTTTTTAATTGTTTGTTGGCGTTAAATTGACCTTAAAAAAAAATAAATACAGCTTTACACATGTTGCTCTATTTTCAGATTATATAATATGAAACATTGCACTCCAGTAACTTTAATTTTATGCATAAATTTAAAGGTGTCATTTCCCGTGTAAATGGGACACCAATCCCGTGTGACCTGAAATACAAAGTCCTAAACATTGTTTTACGTTAGGTTTTAATGTTCATCAAACACCTTGACAATATATGTTATAACGTTTGTTCTAAATTTTTCATAGCAGCAACAGATAAAGCTTTTATAAATAATAGATCTTTTTTGGTAACTAGCTTACATGTTATAACCCGATGCAGTCATTGAGTTCCCCGTGTACCCATAACCCAAAAATTTTGGTTCCCGCGTTTTTCACGTTTTTACTATGGGAACCAATGGTTTCGTTCTGAGAAACTGCATGTAGTTGACATGCTAAGTAATTGCAATTGCTTGCATATGTAATTCATGCAATATCGTGCAAAGTTTTTAAAGACATTATATAAAACCTTTTAAATGTTAATATCCTTGGTGATCTGTGGTAGTTCCCCGTTTAAACGTGGACACCAAACGGTGTCCCGCTTACAATGTGCCTGAAAAACCTTGTTTTTATATGCAGGTATAACATTTGTACTATTAATATTATGTTGTCCCCTCAAATAACCAAATGTACATAATAAAAAACTCATATATATATACTCACATAATAATTAATTATCTTTA
The DNA here is from genome assembly GCA_023653785.1 of Ophioderma brevispina. Lineage (NCBI taxonomy): Eukaryota > Metazoa > Echinodermata > Ophiuroidea > Amphilepidida > Ophiodermatidae > Ophioderma > Ophioderma brevispina. The sequence continues at coordinate 39,257 of JAMKCH010029363.1, forward strand.
TAGAATAAAGAGAGAGAACTATATATAAAAAACAAAATAATAAAGCTAATATACATAATATATTATATAAAGCAAAGCAACAAATAAAGAAAATGTAGAGAGATAAAATTATGCTATCTCCACACTAATCGCAAAACTAAGATAAAACCAAACTTTGTAATAAAACTTACGGATCCGGACTTTTTTGGTTTAATACAGTAAGATGCCTATAAGGTACTGTTAAACTACACATTCGAATGTTTTACTACTACATCAAAAACGAAACATCCATTTCATCTCATGTTGGTGGAATTCATTATTTTAGGTGCCTATTTGTTAGTGCCTAATGACTAATGAATACACAGAAACACCATAATTTCGAAACTCTGTAATTGCAGCATTGAAAATTACATCAACGTTTTTGTGACCACTTTTTGCCCTCATTCCACAGTTTGTTGAAATCTTTACAAAATCAGTGCAACTCTGCTTCGCTAATAATGTATGTCTTGCCATCTCTTCAATATGCTAATATACATTATCTTCCTGCTGCCTGCGCATTTACCTTACTGTCATATTCATTCATGCCCTTTTGTTTTCGTTTTTGGATAAGGCCTATATTACTTTTTCCATTTTTTTTTTAATATTTTTCTTTTTTTCTCTCAACATACTATGAAAATGTAAGAACATTAAAAAAAAAAATAGCCGCCATCTTTGGTTTTGAACCATTTCTTTCTGTGGCGGTGTAAAATTAGGCTTTCTAATATCTATCGAAGTACACCGGTACTAGTAACAATATAGGCCAATGCTATTATATCATTTATTGTTATTAATATACTTCAATTCATCGAAAAAAATGTTGGGTCACTTTGACACGATTTAGGGAAAAGGTGACCCCCTCTCCCCCCATTCAATGTTGATCCGAATCATTGTTGTCAAACAGCTTCCCAGGCCACCAACATTGAGGGATGGGGAGTGGGGAGGAACGAGGTGGGGAAGAAAGAATTTGGTAAAAGGGAAGGACCTCTGCTTTCTAAAGAAAACTATGACTCCCCAAATTAGACTCATTTGTGAAATGGCAATGCTTCCAATATATTGCATCAAACATGTTCCAAATATTTTTTCGTTGATTGTGATCTCAAATATCTCCGGAAAACAGAGGGGGGGTTCTAGGAAGTTTTGGCATCTCAGAGGGTCCGGTACTATGTGCTGTTTTAACTATGTATCGTAATTGGGTCTGAAACCTATAGACCTAGCGAGAAAATGAACGTTTTTGCGCGCTGGTACTCACAACAAGGGAAAGTTAACACGCAATCTCTACGGCGAACTCCATCGTTTTCCAGTTTTTAGGCGTTCGTGAAACTTGGACCGTAAGCAACGGGGTCTTACGAGTAAGCCAGATTTGCGATTAAATTTGCGTGTGGTCACGAGTACACGTAACACAATCGTATAGTGTGGCGGAAATGGACGGATCGGCCAATGTTCGTATTCCATCCATGTGTTAGCAATATATAATGGTAACAGCATGTTAGTTTCCAGAAAATGACGATAAAAACAGCCGGACAGAAAATAAGATATTATAGCAACCCCCTTGAATCTATTCAAAAGCAAAATAATAGAAAACTATCAGCACACTTCGTGCTATCTATTAAATCGTTTTTAATTGTTTGGCGGTTAGATTGGTACATTAAAAAAAAAATACAGCTTACATTTTACAAAAGACGAATCTATGATTACATTTTACAACTTTGGAAGATGATATACATGAAGTTGAAATTGCCATAATAATAAAAACAACAAACGCAAGGACACACAAAACAGAAACAAGATAAGACAGGATCAATCAAGGATACAAGATGTAACAGTAGAAAAAGCACACAGTTATGGTTCAATTGACCTGGGGTTCGTTCGCGAAAGCCACTCTTAAAGGGGACATAACATGCTAATTTTTAGTTTACAGATGTGATAAATTTGTTGAAACGATTATCAACTTGATGATATTACAATAAATTAATTAGCTAATTAGAAGACAAAAATAAATCGGGAACTGATGGGCGCCTCCATGTTACCAATCTCACGGCCATAGTGACGTTTTCGGCCATCTCGCGGCCATTGGTACGTCATGTTCTATCGTTTGCCCATGATGATTGTCAAAACAAAGTAATTTACTTTCAGATCTAAAATGTCTAATAATATTATAGCAACCCCTTTTGAATCATTTCAAAAATAACATAATCAGAAAGTAAAACTCTTCAGCACACTTCGTGACAAGCTCGAATCGTTAATTGTTTGGCGTTAAAAGTGGTACATTTAAAAAAAAAAAAAATTAACAGCGTTTACAGCATTTGCATCGATTTGTGTCAGATTATATAATATGAACATTGAATCATTAACTTTTATTTTTATGAATAAATTAAGGTTGTCATTTCCCGTTGTAAATGGGACACCAAGTCCTTGACATTAAATAAAAAGCCTACTCTAAACATGTGGTCTGGTTTTAATGTCATCAAAACCTTGAAAATATATGTTTTATTGTTCTAATTAACATTAAAGCAAACAGATAAAGCTTTTATAACATAATAAATCTGTTTTGGTAACTAGCTGATCCTGTTATAACCGATGCAAGTCATTGATTCACCGTGTAAACAAAACCAAATTTTGGTTGTCACGCCTTTTCACGTTTACTATGGGAAACCCAGGTTTGTTTGAGAAACTGAATGTAAGTTGACATGCTAAAGTGAATTG